>JAIPRL010001158.1:0-12874 GCA_025469235.1 Pemphigus obesinymphae | reverse complement strand
TGACTTATGTTTGTTATAAATGTGTACTTAATAAAACGTATATTTGGTATGAATAACTTCAAATACATAGCCAAGCGCCGGTATAAGTATTATATACTGCAAGCATACAGTCCCGAATCAGTGCAGGGGGGAACCTTCAGCACCATAGTGTACAGCAGCGCTCTGGTGTTAATTTGTTTTCCCAATTGTTAATTTGTATAAATTAAAATTTCAGTATGTGTAGAGTGTGTAAATATACTAAGTGTGGTCTATAAGCATTTAAATATTTACACAGAAGAGGATGTGGGGGTGATCCCATGATCCTTTTTTTTTATAGTGAAAACTTTTCCAATACCTATTTTTTCATTGTTTTTTTTTTTTAAATATTTTTATTGATGATTAGATACCTAAAAATATATAATATACTAGCAAAATTAAATAAATTTGTGTGCGTACGTGTGAACCGCATTACAAGGATTCACAAGACATTAAAATCACAATAAATATTATTACAGTAATAATATAATTAGTTTTAATATTGGATTCGGCGATACTCGATCCGTTTTTCCAGGAACTGATTCTCGCACGCACACGTTGTAGGCTCAAGTCAGTGAGTTGAAATATAATGTAAAAATCAATTTTTAATTTCACACCTGTAAAGACCAAAAAGCCTGACAAAATTAATGATACTTAGAATATTTCGATTTTAGTTCTGTAAACATGTCTTTTTGCTGGGTTATTGTGGAAGTCGATTTTTTATTAAATAATCCAATTTTTAGAAATAAAAGTAAATAAATATTGAAAATTTTAGACTTTTTAACATCTAATTATAATATCAAAAATCGGTTTCCACAATAATCTAGAAAAGAAGTCAATAAATTCATATCTTTTTACATAATTAAAATAGGAAAATTTTAAATACTCCCCTAAATTTTGTCAGACATTTAGGTTTAAATCACCAAAAAAATATGTTGCTTCCAACCGCCTTAATATTATTAAATCTTTTTCTATACCTATTGAAATATGTGCTATGATTAAATTCTAAGACATGCTTAGCAAAATTAGATTTTTTAAATTTTATTTCTGAAATATATTATTTGTATTCAATTTCGAAACTTCTATTAGTTTTTCCAGTGTAAAATTTATTGCATATATAAATTTATAAATGCCATAATTTTCATAACTGATAGAAAATTTATTTTTTAATTTTTTGGATTTGTTATTTATGGTTTTAATTGAATTATTATTAGTTTTAAAGGCGATTTTTACATTATTACTATTGTTTGAAATATTTGCAAATTTATGCTATTTCATAGAACAATAAATATTTAATTGAATGATTACTAGGTAGTATATTAATATGATCATTTAGTTGTCTTGTGTTTTTTCTTGATCGTGTTTATATCAAAATTATTTTTAATTCCTATGTCACAAATTATACTGAATTCATTTTCATAGTTATATTTATTTAAGGGAATATGTTTGAGTTTATATGGAATTTATATGGAATTAAGTTAAGAAAATATTTGTGAAAATGGTTGGTTAGATGGTTAGATTCCAAATGATTTTAACCATCCATTTTCACAAAAATGTCCTTACTTTAATTCCATATTATACAAATCAATTCAAGATATAAATTTTGATTAGACCACTATGCACTCAGTTTATTTTATTTTCAAAAAGCTTCATGTTCTTGATTAAGAACATGAGTATTGAAGACCATTTTAAATATTACCAAAAAATGTTTTCCAAATGTTCCACTTAGCACTTTGTACCAACATACCAGGCATATTTAAGGAGTCATGGATTAATTATTTAATTAAACCCATCAAAATTTTTAAAATTAATTGGTGGCCAACATAAAAAATATGTGGATTAAAAAGGAAAAAAGAAAATGAAATGACTCCACTATTGTCTATTATTTTTGTACTATAAGAAAAGTTCTTTAATTTAATAAAAAAAAAAGCAAATCTTAGGCTGTCAGTTGGATCATCTATGATATTATGTACAAATCAAATTATAACATCCCATTTCATTTGTATTATGTTGGTTTATAGTGTCTCCATATTTGAAAACTCTGTCAATGGTGTCAAGTACAAAACTTCTACATTTGGTGGAAGCGTTTACAACTCCATGGTTTTTATTTTCTTCACCGTCCGCTAATCACCTTGTGTTTTTCTTGTTGGAGATATTCAATAACATCATACAATATCAATTCGATGGTTAGTACCTTGCACAACTATAATATGTTAATAATTATAAGTTTCTTTTTAATAGGTAATTCAAATTTAGTATATACAATTATCCGTAAGAGACAGGTATTTCATAGTTTGGCTAATTTACCAACTGATTATAATACTATTATCAAGTCGTTGACAAAAAAAGCAAAAAGAAATATGCAAGCTATTAGCCCTGTAAGTCTAGCAGCAATTACTGAAACACCCAGTATGGAAGGGTCTACACCTGCGTTACCTGCCGAGCCTGGAACTTTGAATGCCACACTTCCTGATACTCCTGGTAAGAAGACTGTTTATAATGAACTAACTATATTAATGGCGCTACTAAATTTTAATTAAAATATATCTGTACTGCTTTTGCTAACTGGGCGTAATGTATGTAATATTAGGCGTAATGAAAATAACAGAACGCGAAAGCGCTCACCCGGGAAATGTAACTTTACCCGCTGAACTGGTTACATCTAATAATGGCATGACAAGGGAAATTGTGAAACAATCTTCTAACCAAGGAGATTGCTCTCCAACAACATCATCGCCAAAGGTTTTTAACTTTTCATATAATTTAACCATACTGATTAATAGGACATTATACTTGCATTTACTTTCTCTGTCTAGCTAATATATAAGCAATATTTATTGAGAAAAATAACACTACGCAGAACTTAAATTTTGCAGCTTATTAGTATTTATAATTTAAAAAATTATTATAAAAAAATTAAAAGAGGATTATTTTCAGGGGTTTTTTTTTTTTTTAATTTAATTTTTCTCTGAACTTTTTGGGTAGAATAAGTTGAGTAGAAGCTTTTTCGATTGCAAATTTGTTCTAGATGATACTTTTTTCAGGTCATTTTTGATTTATTAGTTTTCTTAAGTGTAAAGAAACAAGTTAGGAAAACACTCTGTGAGTGTGTTAAATTCCCGGCTTTTAAATGTATTTTAAACAATAATCTAAAAATATAAAACAAAATTAATAATGTCTATCTTTTTAGTAATAAAATCTATAATTGTAACTATGTACTTATATATTATAGTAGTTAACTATGGACACAATGTAGATATAAGGTTTCTAAACCTATGAATTTATTATATTTATAAATAGAAATAACAAATAAAAGTTGTTATAGTTACTATATTTTACTAATAAAGTAATATATTATATGGTGATGATGTAAAATTAAAAAATATATATTTTATTGAATGCACTGATTTATTACTGCTTTCAAATTTAATACATCCACCAATAGTATAGTATCCTACATAACGAGTTAAGTGCTTCCAATTTGCACCTTTATATGTTTTTAAATCACTATAAAATCTTTGTCAGACAATATTTAACAGGTATTTAATTTTCCACAATTTAAAATCCGTGTAGTGTTATTTTGCTATACTGCCCATTAGCTAGATAAGACAGCAAGTGTTGGTATCACGTCGTCTTAAATTCTAAAAATAAAATATTGTCTGTATTTTTTGAATAATATTTATATTTGCATGACTGTTATGTTATTTACTGTATTGTAATGTGCTATTTTTTGTATTTGTTAATGAATGTTCTTATTTGTAACGCATTAGACTGAAGTTCTAATAATTTATTATTAGATATTTATAAGGATATTTCATGAAGTATAACTATGATGAGGTGGCTTAGTATTTAGATGCAATCTTCAAAAGTAATTAACATATCATTCTAATTTTCTCAGTGACTCAAACTCAGATTAATGTTCTCTACTAAGAAAAAACTATGTACTATATTTACTTATATTAAACAATTATTATATGTGTGTATAGAATGATACTGAATGGGCTCCAACTGCAGAATGGGTACGATCTTGGAAGGAAAAATTGCCACTGCAAACAATTATGAGATTGCTTCAAGTGCTGGTGCCCCAAGTGGAAAAAATATGCATAGACAAGTACGCAAATTGTAATAATTAATTAGTTACTTAGAATATCTAAAATTAGTTGAAAAATATGTTTAGTGTATGTACATTTATGATGCGTTTCATGTTTATTTTTAGTCCAAGAAAAAAGCACCAAAATTGGTTTTATGCTAGAAAAATTCCAATAGTTTTGAAATTTGGCACAAATATTCGTTTTGGTGTACTTATTAACATACTAAAACTCTTGACCGCTCATGTGTATGCTCGCTTTGCTTTATTCTCCTCAATTAAAGAAAAATAAGTTTTCCGCTTTTTTTTCAAAAAATACAAATTTGACAGAAAATGTACATCTATACAGTTTTGTTAAATACTTAATTTTATATAAAAAATATTCTGTTAAAATTGTGTCTAAAATCAATATTTTCTTAAATAATTAGGAAAATTTAAGAGTTAAATGTATACTCGTGATGAAAACATGTCATTGACTACCACGCAATTTCTCAGTGTGGTTGGAAACTATTTTATCGGCATCTAATAGAAACTACAGCATACCTCAAGATGTTTTGGTCGTAATTACCTGTCTTATATATTTACACAGTATACACATATATACATAATGTACAGTGGCGGATCTGATATAAATTCTGATTGGAAAATTCTGAGGGGGGCCCTAACCCATAAGTTTAATTTAGTTCTGTATCTATGCCTAAACTTAAACTAACCTAACCCAACCTTAAACGTAAAAGTTTTTTCAAAATGGTAGAGGCCTTAGGATAAAAATAAGAAGTAAAAAAAAGGCCTTATCACCTATTTTTTAAAATTTTGGGGCCATGGACCAAATCTAACCTAACCTTAATATGCCCTGCTACGAACTATTCTGTAAAAAATCTATCACTTCTCTTGCGATTGTAACTTCCTGTCATTTTAAATAAAATTATTATATAGGTACTGGATTAGAGGGGTCTCGGAACCCCTTAGCTACCAAATCAAACATTTTTGTCTATTTGTAATTCATATTTATTTTTTGTAAAAAATGCAGTAAAATTGTAGTCAAATGCAGTAATTTTTTTATGGTTATAATGAAAGTTCTAAAAACAGTAAAAAGACAAAAATTGTAAGAGGAAAATCTAAAAATCAATAATAAATATATTATTCAATTCGTATGATTGAAATATTCAAAAGCGTATGCTTGTATCTTGTAGTACACAATCATGTATTAATTAAAATTATGATAATGATGTGATGATATTTTTTTGAAAGATGACAATAACGAAATTATAACTTAACTTCCCCTCCTAAGATGTCAAAAAGTTTAGAATAAGTATTAGAAGCAATACTTTTGTTTGAATATTCAACTATAAATATTAAAATTTTGATTTATTTATTATTAGATTGTACTGCTTAAATGAATATTATAAATATGTAGGTATTTTCTTACTTAATCAATAAAAATAATAATATAATAATATATGTTAATATGTATTATAATTTTTATCTAGTTTTAAATGTTATATTTTATGCATATTATAATAATCTAAAGCTCTAATATCTATGATCAAAACGTCATTTAGTAAATCGTAGCTACTAATCAGTTGCCATTGAATGCCTGTAAAACAGTTTCAACTGCCGCGCTGAGAAATCGCTACGCCGTGGTGCTTGGTAGTCAACAACACATTTTCATCATGAGTATATCATGATACTCTTTGTATTTTCATAATTATTTAAGAAAATATTGGTTTTACAGAAAATGTTAATAAAACATTTTTTATATAAAATAAAGTGTTTAACAAAGCTGTATAGATATATATTTTTTGTTAAGTTAGTATTTTTTGAGTAAAAAGCAGAAAACCTAGTTTTCTTTATTTGAGGAGAGTAAAGCAAAGCGAGCGTAAACTTGCACTGTCAGGAGTTTTAGTATGTTAATAAGTACCCTAGAACTAATATTTGTGCCGAATTTCAAAACAATGGGAATTTTTTCCAAGTAAAAATACTTTATTTCCTGAACTATTTGTAGAGATTAGAATTAACATAAATGATTTGTTGTGATTTAAATATTAATATAATATATGTTTTGTAGGGGTTTGACAGACGAAAGTGAAATTCTGAAATTTTTACAACATGGAACATTAGTTGGACTGTTACCAGTTCCTCATCCAATACTCATCAGAAAATATCAGTCAAATCCTGGTACGACTGCTTGGTTTCGTACCTATATGTGGGCAGTTATATTTCTCAGGTAATAATAATAATAAAAGTTATTATTATTGTTAAATAATTTATGATTTGATGTTTATAACTATACGAGTATTTATTTGTACCTATTAATTTTTTTAGAAACATTGATCCGCCCATTTGGTACGATACCGAAGTGAAACTTTTTGAAATACAGCGTATGTAAGATACTTCTAATGTCCATTTGCTGTTTTGAAAAATTTGAATCAACTTTCTTGAGTACAATTTATTAATGTGTATGTTTTTAAACGCGTGAACTTTTTTCTTTATCGAATTACGATGAGTACTTTGGTATTTTTGAATGTGTGTGTCTTAAAGTGATTTGTGTCTTTTCGGAAAATATATTTGAGAGGTATATTCATGTGTGCAACCTTAATGAATATATTTTCAGTTTGCTATTCCGACCAATTCTAAACAAAATTCATTATAACCCATCCAGTTCATCTGCGTCCTCAGTGACGTCACATGTTTGACTAGATCAGGAGTTCAAAATTATTAATTGAATAATATGTAATAATTGCAATGTGTGACTTTTAATTATTGGGTAATCAGTATTTTTCCGAGAGTATAACCTCAAAAAAAAGTATGTAGCAACATTATCTGTGTTTCTGTAATTTTAATAGCCCCTACAAATATAAAAATGTAACAGTCGCCTAGGGTTCAGATGAACTGGACGGGTTATACTATGAATTTGTATAGTCCAATTTTATTTAAAAATATACAATATATATAAAAAAGACAATAATTGCACATGTTTTTAACCAATATTGTAATTAAAATACAAACAAATCTTATATAATTTTTTTCGTAGGACTTAAAATTATTTTTTTTTTTTTTTTTTTTTTTTTTTTTTCATAATGTTTTTACGTTTCTAAGTTGTTAGTTCATATATCATTATTATTATTTATTATATATCTAAATTTTTATTGATAATTTATTTAAACTGTCTTAATATAAATTAGAAAAGTTTTTGTTTTATTCTTAACTAACAATTTTATTTGAATAATATTATTTTGTGACTTATAATGAATTTTCAATATTGAATTTATCTTAGTAAAATAATTAACTATCTATAATGGGGAATATTGGGAACACGCATATCACTTTAAGATGTAAATTTTGTTTTGTGAGTTTAATATTCGTTATTTTTAAAATATTTGCACATACCTATATTTTATGTGTATTGTGTATTACAAAAAGGCTATTTTGAAAATTGAAATATTTTATTAACTTATTTCTGATAAATAATAAAAACATATGTAAATTATGATATATTAAATTTATATATGAACAAATTTAATTTTATATTATTTAGTATTTTACTAGCTTTAATGTTGGTTGTCCATTCCTATAATAATATCATTTCAACCAATATACTTGAGCATACCATTCAAATAACTATGGACTATGCTTCTGGTAATCATAAATATAAAACAAAAATCATTTAGTATTTTATAAGTATAAATATAAAAAAAAAATTTCAAAATACACAATTGTAGGCTCTTAAAACCGATCAAATTAAAAAACTTCCAGAAACCAAAAACTGAAACCATTAAAATGTAGCTTTGCTACATAATGAAATATTTCGGACTTCAACAATAGGTATAGGCATAATCGCAATTAAATCAAATTATAAACCATAAAAATAACATGAATAATAAAATTGTGAACCTGAGTACCTATGTATGTACTTAAGATTGATGATAATTTAAAATGAAAATGATAAAAATAAATATATTTACTATTTACATAAACTTACTTAACAAAATTATTTAGGACATTATGTGAGATGCATAAAAAAAACAAGTTAAGAAAATCCACTCTGCGAGTGAACTAAATTCCTAGTTTATTAACATTTTTTAGATAAAAAATATAAAACAACAAATAATAATATCTCTTCCTAGTAACCAGATCAATAATATTCCTCGAAATTATGTAATAAAAATATTATAAAACGAGTAATATATATCTCTCTGGTAATCAAATCAACAATTGAAACAATGTACTAGTAACACTACGGACAGATGGATGGACAAAACAGGAATATAAGGTGTCTAGACTTATGTTTAGAAACCTAAAAGTATTGTCCTTTGAGAATAAGTACGTATGGTCACCATAATTACTATGCTGGACTAGACATATAATACATTTTATTTTCATCAACATATTAAGAGTACATTTTAAATTATATATTATGTTATGATGAAAAAAAAATTATATTATCATACTGGAAAGAGTAAACAGCTTAGTTTTTCAATTTTGTAAGCACATACATAATTAGTAAATATTAGAGCCAAAGGACATGGTCCTAAAAATAATTTAAAAAAATATTACCTTTAACCTTTAAATAGCAAATTAAAACAAAAAAATTAAAGATTGGTTGCCATGACAAATTTTTTTTGTTGTATTGTTATTTTTCAAACAAACTAGCTATAACAAATTTTCTATGGAAAAGCTCTTAACTTCAAAACTACTACTTATTTTTTTTTATTTATGCACATATGACATTTCCGGCTAATCAGTAATACAGGTAATAATAATTACAAAATAGAATAGTGAGTAAATAAATAAATAAAACATGTAACATCAAACAATAGTCATAATAATAAATAAATAAATAGTTTCTAATCGTATTTTAAACAATAAACTGTAACTGTATAAACAATTTGTTTAACCTACTATACTTCTGTATAAAGACTTAAAATATAAAACATAACAAATAATATCTATTTCCTTAGTATCCAAAATAACCATGTCCCCCGTAACTATTAATAGACGGACGGTCACACAGATATTTAAGGTGGCTAAACTTATGTTTAGAAACCTAAGATTAGTAATCTATTAAGATTCAAATGCAACTTTAATACATATTATTTTATTATTATATTTAATATACAAATTCCTACTCCATAAATTAAAAATAAAATCACTATTTTTCCTAAATGAAAATTTGAGCAAAGATTAGGAGCTGAAATTACAAAAAGGATAAAAATAAAAATGTTAATAATTGTAATAATTGTATCTGTCTGTTGTACATTTTTAAGTTTTTTTTTTATATATATAGTAATTACTTGAACTCTGCTTTACAAATTTTTACATTTTAGATTTTTAATTTTTTTTTTTTTTTTAGAACAAAATTAAAATTTTTAATTTTTTATTAAATTTCTTTTTTATAATCCAAGATAACCATTTAATTAAAAAAAAAATTTTTTGGTGTTTAAAAACAATTGATTAGGTTACACCATTAATTTTTAAACAATTATTAAAGTTTGTTAAAATTCAAATTTATTTCTTGCTAATCAACATTACAACGACATGCAAATTATAAACACAGAATATTCTGTGTTATAAATACCTACCTAAAAATGTATAATATAATTGAATTGATAAAAATATTATGATACTAAAAATAATAATTTTACTTGGAAAAATTAATTTATGTTATTTAGTACATAGCAGTTTAATTATTATTAATTATATTAATGAAAATAATTTAAATTTTAGTAAACTTCAAAAAACTGTAGAAAATGACGTCTTATATTATTAAACGTTTTTAACACAAACATTTTTTTTTTAAATCAATTTATAAAATGTCTATCTTGAATTATAAAAAAAATTTTAATTTTCTATTTTTAGTTATCTGAAATCATATCTAGAATTTACGAATTTGTAATCTAGAGTTCTAGTAATTATTATTATTAAAGAAAAAAAAAACTTGAAAATATACAACAGAACAAAAGTTATTGCATTTGTCAAATCTTTGTGTGACATCCTGTACACCTCATATGTAATCTATAAACTTTGTACTTAATACTATTACCACGATTTAAGATATTTATATATTTATATAGTACTTACCTAACATATATAATATAGGTACCCGTGCTTTTAATAATCGCTTATAAGTAGATCAGTTGATTAGTCTATATAGGTATATTTTTTATAATCATATCTTATTTAGTATCATTTTTTACCGTCGGTCATTTTCTAAGGAGTATTATATAGGCAATTTATCGTACATGACAAAATTTTAAATTCAGAATTTAATACAGTTAGAGAGATCATTGAAGTTAATAAAGGTAATAATAAATTAATGAATACACTCCTTAGGTTTGTATTTATATCCGTCTAGGTTAAATATGAATTGCAAGTGTGAAAATTATGAAAATAAGACCGTATCACTTTTTGAACAGAAAGTCGCTTTCGCTGTGACAAAATTGTGAGACTTTGACTCAGCCAATTTTAATTCTGTAAAAAGCATAAGATTCTTTGACATCTTTTATAGGTTTTAATCGAGGCGTTTTTCGAAATATGAATCTCCGCTTTAGAAATACACAAGTGAACAATTTTTAAAATATGGAAATTTTGTTTAGTCATACCGAAATCGAAAATTCATATTTCCAAAAACGCCTCGATTAAAACCTAGAAAAGATATCAAAAAATATTATGCTTTTTACAGAATTAAAATCGGATCACCCAAAGTCGCGCAATTTTGTCACAACGAAAGGTCTAAAAACGATATGTTTTTGACCGACATAAATACAAATACGGTTCAATATTTTATGTCGGCCGGGATCATATTACAAAATATTTTATATAATTACATTTTATATGAATATAATAAATATTATATATGCGTTTTTTATGAACAATAATATGTACCTAAATATTCAATTGTATCCATTTTCAGGGGGGTGATATGGCGGAGAGGAAGGAGGGACCAAGGACACTAGAAAGTGCTTCAATAAAATATATATTTCAATATACCACTGTATCTTATATTTATAAATTAGGAATTTTACCCCGGACTTATTTTGCTCGGACTTTTTTACCATCGTACTTTTCTTCCACGATTCCTTTGATACTTGTATCTTGTATCTTATACCTTTTCTACAATAGAAATATATCATGTATCATGTATCAAGATACTTTTCTTATAGTATCTTGCCCAACCCTGACTATAAGTACTTATACCAAAAAAAAAAATATTAATATTATTATCCTACTAAGATATTTAACGATTAGTATTAAAATGACTTTATATGTCCATAGAGAAAGACATTTAAATTAAATTTATCAAAGAAAGAAATGAAAATAGGTACCTAAAACATTACGTATTATATATATACGTACATTTTGGTTTGAAATTGAATTTTGTAATTTTAAGTTTTAAATATAATTGAAAAAAAAATTGGATAGGACGGTTGTGGGCCCCACAGGTTTTTTAATTTGGGTAGACATAATTTTATTTTATTTGAAATTATTTAGGTAGATACAGTGGCGTATTTTCAACTTTTTTCTGGGGGGGTCCAAATTTTTTTTTGAAAATTCCAACATGGTATATTGATATTAGATATTTATTAAAAAATACCTTTGGCTTATATTAACAAAATTTTATTTAAAATAATAGATTTTAAAATTTTAAAGTACAAAATCTAATCGTCTTTTTTTTTACTAAGTTCATCCAAAATTTCATGCGGTGAGAGAGAATCTTTATTGTAAATTGATAATATTGCCAATCCATTAAGTCTTTTCTAAAAGAATGAGAAATCATAAATTTTACTCAAATAAAAATAAATAAATATTTTACTCATTAAAGTGTTAATACTTACTTCAGAAATAGTATTACGTAAATACGTTTTTATTAACTTCAATTTCGAAAATGTTCTCTCATTTGACGCAGTTAATACCGGGATTGTTGCTAATATTTGAAGCAATTTGAATATACCTGGATACATATCTTTATTGCAAATATTTAATGCATCGATTGCATTATTTGGCTTAACACTCATGTTATTTAATTTTCTTTGCCATAACTTAAACTCTGCAATTAAAACTGATGTGGGTGTAACTAAGTCTTCTTTGTATGTTTCAATTAAATTTATAAAATCATCTTGTTTTGCTTTTGTATCGAAAAGTGATTGAAAACCATTTAAAATAGTTTTATGGTCAATAAATCTAGACTTGAGCTGATGAATAAATGAGTCTAGATATGGAATAAATATGGATATACGATAATATTGTTCGGGGTCTGCAGTTTTAATGTTTATTCTATTTTTTTGTAAATTAGATGTTCTTGGTATCTTCAAAGGTGATTCAAATTTGTTAGCCATATGTTTTG
Organism: Pemphigus obesinymphae; assembly: GCA_025469235.1. NCBI lineage: Eukaryota > Metazoa > Arthropoda > Insecta > Hemiptera > Aphididae > Pemphigus > Pemphigus obesinymphae. The sequence continues at coordinate 428 of JAIPRL010001158.1, read as the reverse complement.
CTTTTATAGAAATTTCATGAAATTCACTATCAGCATTTTCCCTAAATAATTTTAGCTCATCCGATGTATCTTGAGCTAAATTCATAGCCATTTTTAGGTCAATATTGGTTTTTTGAAATTGTTTCGAAAGAGGTAGTCCAAATCCAAATACTTTTGAAGTTATAAACAATGCTATAATAAATTCCGATTGTAAAATCGAACTTCTTAAACTTTGCGCTTTATCAGAGCTATCTGATGTGTCGTCCCATTCGGAAATATCATCAAGAGCTTCTACAACACATTCGAATAATTCCAAAAAATCGTTAATTGAATGATATCTTTCTATCCATCGAGTTTTGCAATTTCTTTTTAATGTTTTTTTTGATAATATATTTTCTGATTTTTCAATAGCTTGAGAAAGTACTGCTTTACGTTTAGGAAATATAAAA
>JAIPRL010001157.1:0-94312 GCA_025469235.1 Pemphigus obesinymphae | reverse complement strand
CGGATTAACGAATTATACATGATGAATCCGGATTACATGATTATCGTTATCACTGATTCGACGAGATATTACTGGAAAATATTTTACAACTTTTATGAAATACGCATAAAACAAACAAATGATAAAAACAACCACGATCGAAATACACGTTGACCATTTTAATTGTATTAAATTTTCCTATAAGTTGACTATTATATTGACGGATTGGATCCAAAATTCTGATTAAATTTATAATCCGGATTATATTTGCATTCCGGATTGGATGCGAAATTCGGATTAGATTTGCAATCCTAATTGACGGATTATATTTACGATTCGGATGGACGGATTTGATCCTAAATCCGGATTGACGGATTTAATCCAGAATTCGGATTGTATATTTTAATCCGGATTACGGATTGGTCAAAGGAATACTCAGCACTAGTATGTACTACCATTGATTATAGATATATAGAGGAGAAATATTTTTTTATTAATTGTCACTGCGAATTCAAAAACAGTTAGATCGGACTTGGACTAATGTCGAAGTGTATTATACACTGCGGTATATAGCATACAGAGTCAATGTTTTTGGTATTCTCCAGAAGAGGCCATGTCCCTCCCCTGCCCCTATAATGGGTACCAATGTACAGGAGCTTTAAGCTAAAGGGGGGGTAGACAAAACCACGAGACGCTAGGTCCACTTCCCCATGAGTTATGAGCAATCTAAAATTCGATTTTGGACTACCTAAAAAAGTGACTTTTAGTATGTTATATACCTAAGTGTACAACACATTTTACCACCGATCCGAGCCCGTTTTATATGTTATTGAATGCGCTGCAGCGATTCAAAAAGTTTCCCCACCTTTTTCTTGCCTGTAATCAAATACCATTGCAAAGACCATCGATCATTTATTTTCTTTTTATTCCTATCTCGCTTTGATATGGTCAAATTCAAATTCAAAAATGTATTATCAAATTCATAGCAAGTGTTTATTGTTAAAAGTAATTCCAAAGATAACTATAAATATAAATTAATATGGTATGCCATATATTTAACCAATATAGTGCGCAACATATTTCATTTGTCCATTAAACAATAAATGAACGTAGTTTGAATTCTATGTAGCAAATATGCTACAATTGGCACTGTAGGGTTAATATTTAATTAGTTTGTATTATATCAGTTACTTGCTGTTCTGCTAAATTACGTATTATATTTTTACATAGTCAACTTTACAATAATTACCCCAGAATCCAGTTCATAGAGATCTGCTCCTTTGTAAACTTGAAAGGCCCAATCGTATTAATGCCCCCTTAATATTTTATAAATTAATTTTTAAAATTTACATTATTTTTATTTTTATTTTATTAAGATTTACTCTGATATAATAATAAAACTTTTTGATGAGATTATTATAATTTATAATATAATTTTTATTGTATTTTAATATAATTTCATTGAAACTGAAAAAAACATGACGTTTCTGGTATTTTTTTCAATGTATTACTCTTGAAAATATTTTTTTTTTTTATTTATTTGATTCGACTACAATATGTGGTTTCGACCAAAGATTGTTTACACAAAACCCTTTAAAAACGAGGTTGCTGATTAATATCCTAAGGACGTCATAAATACCTATATTTTAATTAAGGATATGCCTATAGGAATAGTAGGACTAAATTTCTGATTATGAAAAGTCCGTACCATTGATTATTATATAAGAACATATTTAATTAATATTTCATAATCAATAGCCATACCTATACGTATTTTTGAGAACACGCACTACTGTGATTAATGATTATCTCAATTTTTTAATAGTGGCTAGTTAAATATTATTGAGTAAATAATTAAATGCCTATATACCTACATTTGATGAGCAAAAAAAAAACATTATTTCATATTTCAAATTTAAGCCAACTGCCTTCAAAGTATAGGACTTTGTAGTGAATATAGTGCTTTAATAAATTTGTTGTACGCGATTGTAACATTTAATGCAAAAGCGGGGGGGAAACGTAACGATACAAAGTCGACGTTAATTGATTGATTAGGACGCTACACACCCATTTTCTTGGCATTAAAAACATGTTGTCGCTTTCTCATTACAACTTTTCTCCTAATAATCGTAGGTTCAAAATTTTAAAAAAAATTTGAAAGATGAAAATAGTATTTATTATGCTGTAAAGTGGTTTTTTCGTTAAAAAAAAATTTTTTTGTAATATTTTTAATTCAATAGTTTGACAATTTCTTGTTTTTAAATCATAGATTTTGTGTGTTAAAATATACATATTCAAAAAAAAACCACGCTACCGCATAGTTTAAGTTCTGATCTTTTATAAAGTACATTTTTTTTTTATATATATAAATTATTGATCAAACTGTGATAAGAAAACGAAAAATAGTTTGATCGGAAATTAATTTTAAATGAATAACAATATGAAATGCAACGGCCTCCCGGTAACATTTTGTTAGTTCAGAGTCGGTTATTTTACACTGTGCACATAACACGGTGAAAACACTTTACTAGCGTTCTGAAAAAAACTTTTACAGTGCACGTTTAGTGTTAAGGTGAATATTATAACTTTAAGAAATAAATCTGTTTCTACAACGTGCAACGGTGTTAAAAATGTTTAGTGCACTAAGGGTGCAACTGTGTACAAAATTACCTTGTTATAAATGTTTTATTTGTATATTCACAAATTTTTCAAACCTAATATACCTATCTACATAAAATATTAAATAATTGGTTTTTATATTATTTTAGGAGTAACAGGTACCTTATACACAAAACATTTAGTATTTATAATGCCATTATTATTTAGTATTTTTAATTATATATATATATATATATATTAATTCTATCTTAAAAGTTGTATGGCAAGTCGGTGGCTTAGCCAGTATTTTTATTTGGAGGGGGAGTTTGAATATTTTACTAGAAAAAAAAAAAGTTCTTTTAAGATTAATTATCACTGAAATGCCATTGAAGTGGAAGACGTATTCACGCGAGGTATCACGAAGATATAAACCACGGACTGAATGATTTTTTCTTCAATTACTGTCGATATCAACCATATTCTATTGATTATAAATATATAATTCTATTCTAAGCTACCTACTATTACTTATATATAATATAGAACATTGGTTATAAGAATATGATATTATTTATCACAGAACAAATTACCAATATTATTACACATCTAAAATATAAAGCTTTCATGGAATATATTATTAATATTATTATAAATATAAAATAATATTATAATATACTCGTACTTTGAATTTAGATTACAATAGGCATGGATCCAAGGGGGAGGGGGCGAATGGGGCTTGCGCGCTCTCCAAATTCCAAAAAATATAAACATAATTTTAGACAAATAGATGTAGGTACCCACAATATATATTAAGGCATAAACTAAGGCAAAACTAAATATCTAGTAATGTCCAGAAGAGTCATAAACAAAACAAACCTTATTCCTTAAGTTGATCCATATTACTTTGAACAAATGTAAAAATTAAAATATTTAGGAGTTAATATTAATGTTAAGAGTAATATTTATAACAAGATACAAATAAGGATAAGTGCAACGAAAACCATTCATATTTTGCCATGAACAAAATGCTGAGCTCCAACTGCAGTGGCGTATTTAGGGAGGCCCGAGGGGCCTGCCTTCCCTTGAATCGTTTTTGTATATAATATTAAAAAATAGTTACAGTAAAATAATTGGTGATTTATCAACTTTAAATCAATAAAAATATATTAAAGCGATATATGAATATACCTATCGTCATACATTTGGTACCATTAGGTACCTACCTATATCAGAATAATTTTTTCATTTTACCCTAAATTTAACGTTTTTTAAATTAGCCGATCGTACTTACTTTTTGAGTTATAGTCAAAAAACCTCAAAAATCGATATTTTTTCAAAATATGTTCTTATAGGTACTGGTTTAAAATGATCAAAAATGGACTTTTTAAATTAACTTCTTTAAAGTTTGTCTAAAATATTAAGTACTTATGTAAAATTCGATAGTATAATCAAAATTTATATTTTGTACTTAATTTTTAATTTTTTAACCATAAGCCTATAAAAAACAATATTTTATTTTTACAAAATGCGTTTCTACATTATAGCTTGTAAAAATGTAAAAATTTGTGCTTTTTTAATTTTTGTATTTTATTTAGTAGGTATATTTGCTGGACGGACTTAATTTGGAAATTACTGACTTTTAAAGTTCACGAATTTACCGTTGCGAATGTTGCAAATCAAATAGAAAATATCCCCCGATTTATTGTGAAAATAATATCAAGGGCATAGGGCAAAGTAAATACTTTTCACTTTTCAGAAAATACTCATTGGTAATAATACCTAATATTATTACAGGTATTACCTGTCGGTTATCAGCGTGTTTAAAACTTTTTTTAAAAAAATTTAATTTTTGATTATTTTAAACAAGTATAAGAACGAAAAATATCGCGATTTTCGAGATTTTTTTACTATGGCTCAAAAAGTAAGTATACAAGCGGCTAATTTTGAAAACACCATTAAATTCAGGGTGAAAAAACGAACTTTTTAAAAATTGTTTTAGAAAACCAAATTACATAATGGTTCTGAGAAGTCAAGTCATTTTCATGATATTACTAATTTTATGGTCAAACACACGTTACAGTCTTCTGAAATAATTAATTGTTTAAAATTTATTTGGGTGCCCGAGCCAAACTATGATTTTTATTAAATAAACTTTTTATTGGCCTTCCCCCATCCTAATCCTTGCTAGGTACGCGACTGGTTCCAAGATTATATCAAAAAGTACCTACGATAAGAAAACTCTACACTTGTTACTTTGCGTTCAGTAGCAACTTAACTTAACTTGGGCCACCACCAAGGAGATAAACAAACTCTACTAACATTTGAAATGAAAGTTTTGGGGAAAATATACATGGACCCATACGAAATCTAAATGGAGAGTATGAAAGAATATAGAAAAACTGTTTAAAAACCAAACATTGGAAAATATTGGAAAGCGAAACGGTTGGAATTATTCGTAATGTACTGGTATTAAGATCCTGAAGAAAAAGCGGCCAAAAAAGAGATCCCGTCAACGGTGGATAAGTAGAGTGATAGTCGAATGTAGTCGTGGTAGTCGTGACAGATGGAAAGACTTGATAGAAGCGTGTAAAAGACCTTAAAGTTCTGTCAAGCACAAAAAAAATTATGAGCTATGTTTATATCACGAATATTAAAATATAATTTATGATTTGTAGGACGCCGTGTTTCCGTGCACATGAAACATACCTATATTCGGTTCGATAGATGCAAGTTTCTAGAAAATTTAATTATTTTAGCGTACATCTATAAAAAAATTCAAGTACCTATTATAAGATAATCTAACATTCTATATAGGATTATGTTTAAATTACTTCAGAAAAATGTATTTAAATATATTTCAATCATGAGATTTTCATTTTTCTACAAAATCCCTTAAAAAGCGGGTGCGGGCGTCCTTTTAAATATTACGAACAAATTGAAATGGATTAAAAAATAGGAGAACTTTATGAAGGCCAATGACGTCCGTACCACAGTGTTGCAGTGATTGTTCTTTTATAAAATATATGATGGTTTTTCGATAATTTTTAATTTAAATTACGTTAATTATGTTTTTGAATATTATTTTGGGATCATTTTATTCCAGTAATAATTACTTATTACTGAAACATACGTACGTATATACAATAGTAATCAAGTATTCAAGTACCTATACGGAGCAGGGGCATTGCATTGTCATAATAATATTATCGTGTCGGTAGAAAATATTGGCGGGATAAAATAGGTAACCCAATCCGGGCACGTCCGGAACCCAAAACAGTGAAATAATGACTGTAATACCGTATAAAACATTCGAAAATTTCGTGCAAAATATGTCGGCACTGCGTACCCACCTTATTTTTACCCCCACCGCTTCTTAACGTACCACTCCGCGATCATTTTAATCTCTTTATCTATGGAAAATTCCGAAATTCCAATACACCTCCCCTCCCACCAATCAACCCGTTGATTTTCCTTCAGACAATAATAATAATAATAATAAATGTAAAATAAATACAACAATTAAAGTGTTCCGTGTGCCAAACCGCGGCGGTTTTCCGTGACGGCAGCATTACGCTCGACGCGCGCAACGGTCGTTCGAGCGTCCCGAATACCGATCGTGAGTAATAGGTATATTTGTTTTCCCTCTATAAATGTCGTCCAACGTCCGTTTATAATGCCCTCAACAACCGCAAACGGCATCGCCAGACACCAGACGCTGGCTGCTGTCAGTATCAGTATCGGAAAACGCCAATGGAATTTGGTGCCATCCTGATCTATTAGGTGGTCTTGTTTGCCAAGTCCGTAGAAAAAACAACAAGAGTGCTTCCCAAGACGTGTTTTTAATTCGTTAAATATTAGTATATTTGTTTTGTTTTTTTAAAAGAAAGTTTTACCATAGTTTTGTTTAGTTCAGTTTTGTTTTTATATTCGTACCAGGTTAAATTATTAATAATAAATATCAACAAGGTTGTGAATTTATAGTTAGCATGTGTTGGTAAAGTGATATGTCAGTACGTTTGTCCAGCGGGTGCTTGCCCGCAAATGGTGAGAAACCACCTCAGCCCTCGTCTGATGCAGTAGATTCCAATGGCCAACAGAACAACTTGCAGGAACAACACCAGCAACAACAGCCTAGGAGTAATAGTATGGATTATTTGAATTTTGAAGAAAAACGACAAATAATCGCATCCTCATTGTCATTAACGGATTTCTTGCACACAAGTGGTACAGCTACTACTCCTACATCACCTACTACTGGCAAGTTTATTATTGGTGAGCAAACTTTTAATGAAATATGAGATATCCTAAGTACTTAGGTGGTTCTGTTCTTTAAAATCTTGAACTTCAATTGTGAATACCTATATTATTTAATGTGAAAACTTAAAATGTTAAATTAAAAATTACTTAGGTACCTACCTATTATTAGTATAACTAGTCTAGTGCAGAAATCATTTTTACTACAAAAGTAGTTCTATCATTCTTTATAAACCACTAGGTACGTAGACTTTATACCTACCTATTTAAAAAAATTGTGATAATTAAATATTAGTTATATTTAGGTACCTCTTTATTTACCTACTTTTATCTACTAAAATCACCTTGAAAATCACTAATAAAATAAATAGGTAGGTATTTTGGATTTCGATTTTAAGATTAACTAACTGATTAACCAAGTTAATCAAGATTTTAAATGTAGAAAATATTACATAACGATACCTAAATTAACTAGCTTTTAAGAAGAATACATATGAATGCCTATAAAAAATCTATACTGGAATCAGACCATAGTAACATAGTTTATATGTATAAATATTTCACAATTCACAGAGCTAAAGAAATCAACTAGTGCTTACTGAAAAAACTTCTTGAAATTATTCATAAAAATTATATAACTTTTAGCAGCAAGTTAATATGTTTAGTTTTATATGTATTATACATATTTTTTCAAATACATTTGTCTACAGCGCCTTTGATTTTGACACGTTCAAATTCATGTTTCCACACATATCATGGTGAGGTCTACCTCCAGACATTTTATAACAAGTTCTATGCACAATTCAACAAATTACAGAATTCAAAAATATTGTTTGAAAGTTGAAACAACAAAACCGAAATTTAATACCAGTGATTGTCAAATGCTCATTATAATAGATATTACTGTAAAAAAACCATAAAGTAACATTACTCTATGAAAAAAATATGAGAAAAATGCATAATCACTAATCAATATGACCATTTACACCTCGATTTACACAGACAAATAAAATTTTTTATACATGTAAATACCGAACCCTGGATGTAATGTTTAATATTTACACATATTATCATAAATAAATAAATTTTTATAATTTTGATTTGATGTAGGTACCTAATTAAAAAATTGAACTTTTTAGATATTTTAACAGGTTTTTTTTTTGTTGTAGGTAACAAATTTATAAAATATTGTTGATACCATACTGCAGATTTATAATTATTTAATCTTTTATATTCATTACTATTTAGTATTTATAAGAGTCAAGAGAGTAAACCATAGTTGGAAATCAATATAAAATACTATTAAAAATGTATGGATATCATTTGGAATTTGGTAATCTGGTGTACATTTTTAAGTAGTATTAAAATCCCTTTATATTTATTTAAATTATACCTACTGTAATTAATTTTATTAAACCAAACTTCACCTAGAATTTTTATCATAATCATTTTTAAATGCAATGATTTTCCAATCTAAAATGAAATAGGTACCATGTTCTAGGACCCAAGGGACAGTAAAACAAATTCTATATTATCTGATCAATTTTTCAAATTATAAAACAAAAACAAATTTTATGTTATTATTATTATTTTTGATTACCTATTTTTAAAGAATTGCTTGGTTATATATAAATTGAAAAATTTTTATAACTTGTTATAATTACATCCACATTGATAATTATATATTTTAGAAGGGAGGCGAAATCATATTTTTTACTCCCCAGCATAACATCTGGAGGGAAGGAAACGGCCTCTTCTGCTCACCATCTTCGACACCACTGTTTTAATGTATCTAGATACTTAATTTATCAACTAGGTACCAAATATTTACCATGTACAATTATTGTACTATAAATTATATTATAATAATAAGTATTTACACGGTATTAATCACTAATTAGTAATTACTGATTAGATATCTATTATATTTTATTTATATTTGATAAAGATTATTTTATACAGGTTTATATATACCTACCTAATAGTTTTTTGATATACATTCTCCAAATATCTTTATATATTTTTTCTTATACTATTGTAACGGTAAATTACTGTAGAAAAAAGTAATTTGGTCATTCTATTGTTATGTTACCTCTAGGTATGTGATTTTTGTAAGGCATTACATTTTCAAATAAACTATAGGTATTCTATTATAATACTTGCTTACTATTATATAGGTATATACATACATATAGGTGTACCTATATTATATATATATATATATATATATATAATATAGGTATATAGTATATACATATTGCTCTGTACATCATTATTCAAGTTTAGACACCTATAATAATAATAATAATAATAATAATAATAATAGTATATATACAAAAATAAAGCTAGGTTATATATATTATTATTTATTAGGTACTATATGTGTATCAAAACATCCTCCATAGTTTTAAAAGTGAATAAAAAAAACTATTAAAGATATAAAAATTTTATTTAAAAATTGATGAAATGTTTATGGTCTTTCAACCATTTTTCTTGTGGTATACAATAAATTTCTAAACGAATTACTTCCAGCAGGGTCTTTGGATGATGTTAATAAATCTTAGTTTTAAAATATCCTATCAAGACCTGCTTGGCGTGCTGGAGTATTTGAAGCCTTGTAAGACGGCAACTACAGAGTACAGACACGTTTTGGCGAATGTAGTCTTTCACAGCATAAGTTCACTGCTTGTTTGTTAACTACTGAGATCTGTTGTAATATGAATTTTCCATCCATCTGCAATCTTTGTTCGCTTTACAATGCAGTATTAAAACTAGGGAATAGTTTTTCTGCACCCTGTATTATTAATATTTAATATAACACCTAACTTTATTAACAATGCAATAATTCAAGTTTTTATTCAATAATAGTAGGTACCTATATCAAATTTTACTTTGGATATACTAAACAATATATTGATGTGATATTTTACAAAAACAGTTTTGAGTTCACATTTAAGTAGGTACCTATATGACTTTTTCAGTTATTCATTTTTAGATTTAGAGCGAATCTGTGGATCTCTTAGTTTTACAAATAACAAATTTCAAATAACACTAATAGTAATTAATATATAATGAATATACAAGAATAATAAAATAAAAAAAACAATAACATAATATGAGTAAAAAGATAGTCAATGACTATTTACAGTAAGTAATTACATTATATAATGAGTGATATTAACAATGAAATAAAAAAATAAATAAATAAACAAAAAAGGGATATATATAATTTATTTAAATAGATCATTTACATGAAATATTAAAATAGGTATTAATGGGATGATTTAACATATAATTTTGAGAGGCATGTGTAATATAAAACAAATTATTATTGCAAATGTTAAAGTTGTTAATTTTGAAGTTTATAAGACTTAAAAGTTAAAAGAAAAGAGTCATCAATATCATTATTAAGCATATTGTACAGAAAAGTGTTGTAGGCAGTAATTCTATGTGATTTTAATGATTTCATTTTTCATATGACTCAAACAAATTCTATGATAGTGATTTAACACTATGTGTAACATAAATTATGATGGCTAGAACAAAATTGTAAAGAATTAAATAGACTAATATTTATAAAGATTTAACTCGCAGAGTTTCTCTTAATCTTTTTTTAAATTCAATGTTTTATTACTGCTATAAAATATTTTGTAATAATATTGGCTTGTATCAATTTTTGAAAAGTGTGATAAATGTCCAATATTCAGTTCTTGTATTTAGTCTATATTTTTTTTAAATTACTTCTTAAGTATAGACATAAAAAAATCAACAAATTACAATCTCTTACAGTTAAAATAATTAATGATTTTATTGTATACCTAATTATTTGTTGTATATTGATACTGACAATATTTAAAACTATTTTTATTATAATCTTGTAATAATAGGTACCTGGTTTGATATTAAATTGCTCGTTATTTAATAATGATGATTATTTTGCAATTTTTAGCCAAGAAGCAAAATGGTACAGCACTTCGAACTAATAGCTTAGGATCAGGAACACGTACCAGTCCGTTACAATTAGATCGAAAACAACCAAGCAAGTTTTCTGCATTAGGTAAACTTTTCAAGCCGTGGAAATGGAAACGAAAAAAGAAATCGGAAAAATTTGAAACAGCATCTAGAAGTACATTATTTTATATAGATAAATAGTAAATTGAATATTATAATTTTATTTTTAATTTCATAGATTTGGAAAGGAAGATCTCAGTGCGAGCGAATCGAGATGAATTAATCCAGAAAGGAATATTGTTTTTAGATAGCCCAATGGCTCAAACACATACGATCTCTGAAACTGGTATGAATATAATATGGGTTTTTAATTTTAAGGTACATCCACCCTTAAACAGATTTAGGTTAAGCATATATGCTTACAGTGAACTTATATGTGAGTAAATACAAATTGCATAATAAAGTTTGCAATCACATCTGAATTAGAGCTAAAAAAAAAACAGCTTCTTGATTCTTGAGCACAGATTATTCTCAAATGTTCACACAGGACAAACATAGTACATGTTTAAACTAAAAATACGTGATAATACTTCTATAGACTGCCCAATCGTTTGATAAAAATATTCCTACCATACCAATTACTATATATTTTAGTACAAATCATTTTAATTTTTAACAGAATAATTTGACATTTGCTATGTATTAAGTATATTAAGTAGATAATAAATAATATAAAATAGATTAGTCGTGTATCCAAGATTCTAAAAAAAGTATATGCCTAATATGGCAAAAAATAAACGTATTTTTGTAAAATAAAAAATTTTGAATTTTTTTTTTTTGAAAAATCAACAACTTACAAAGATTTTAGTTTATAACATTGAAACTAATAGTGATAGACAAAATATGTATATAAACATTTTTGTAAAAATTATAATGTAAAATTGTTTGTATATAATTAATTATATCTATTCAAATAATTGAATATTCAATTTTTATTTTCCAATTATTATCATAATTGATAAAGAGAACATAATCTATTACATGTGTGAATTATTTTTCAATAAATTTAATTTTAAGTTTTTGCAAGTGTATGAATAATATGATAATTAAATTATGAATATTTTGATTAAAATTTTTAATTTATTAAAAATATAATTCCTACATGTCATAGATTATGTTTTCTTTATTAATTATGATAATAGGTATCATATCCTAAAACCAATCAAATGTTCACAAAATTGGAAATAAAAAACCTGATTTTACTATTTTGCATGTGTGTCAGACAAAGACAACTGAGTCAGGTTCTACATCCCCTTAATAAAATCAATATCTTAAGAAATGTATTTAGACAAACTATTATTAATATTAATTGCATACACAGGTATTAAAGTTTAAAGTGTTATACTTACTATAATGTATTTATACATAATATAGTTTTTCATAACTTATTTATTTCATTTTAATATTTTATTAGATAATTCACACCAACTTAATCAAACTTCAAGTGGAACAACTACTTGTGTTACCGTGACACCTACTATTGGTTCATCGATGCTTTTTCAACAACAACAAAATAGATATTCTAATCAATTTATGAATGGTAAGTTAAAATTATAAAATAAATTAGGACATATAAGTTAAAATAAAAATAATGAAATACAATAATAAAATATAGTTATACTGCACTTATAGTGGAAAGTGTAGTATGTTGTAACTAAAAAAAAGTCAATTGTTGGGATGTTTTATTTTTGTTGATCTGATTATAAAATAAACATCCATTATAGTTTTTGATCGTTTTATATGGTAAAACACCATTCCTAAAGGTGAAAAATATGTCTAGATACAGATAGTGGAATTTGGTTCATTGTTTATCTTTGGAGATGATAGTATATTATTATTGTTTAAAGTTTAGAAGTATTCGAAAGACAATTCTGGTCAAAGTTCTATATAATATATTTATATATATATATAATACTGGGTTTTAACATATAATATGGTATAATATAAAATTAAAATAAAACTGTATTATGTAAATGTATAAAACGAATAGTATATAACCTTTTATTGTATACATTTTATATATTTTGTACCATAATACCATTTTGATATAAAATTAGTTATACATTTTTATTTTGTTTGTTATTATATATCTAATAGTATTTAATATAATATACTTAGTTTTTCCAACTATTTTCTTAGTTTTATATTTAACATTTTATACATATATATCATCATCCCTGAATAAATTTTTAACCTATAACTTGATTCATTATTTTGTTATTTCCCCTATAATTATAAAATATTTCTATTTTAAAAGCTAGTTTTCTTTTACGATTAATGACTCTTATTCACTAATGTAACATGACATGTGTTATGGCAAGTATCAATCATACAGGAAACATTTATAGATACAGAAAATCATACAGGTCCGTCTGCCAATCTAACATGTCAAAATCATGTATCACTTCTGTGTCATTTCGGAAATTTTGCAAGTCATTGAAGTAGAGCATGCACTCTATAATATGTACTTGTTTATTTTGTTTATAAACACATTTGTTACTGTAAGCAATAAGCAATCATATTTATTATACTCAATATGTACAATTTATAATATTCTATTCAGCTATCGATTTATTAAAATGTTCTGTGGTGATATTTTATAAAAATAATAGATTTTAATAAACAAAAAAAAAAAAAAAAATCACTGTTTACCAATAAATGAATATATGTGTATAATAGCTTTTTTGTTTGGAAAGTAGTAACATTAAAAGAATATTGACGTGAACAAACTGTAATATGATGGCATTTATTCGTTCATAACAGCAGTTAGTGTCAGGTGACTATTAATTAATTTAGTTTTCAAATATTTCATGTAATAAATTAATAATTTAGAATAATATTTGGTATAATTTTGAGGAGTAAAATAATTATAAAATGCTACATCAGAAGAAATGCAACATAAAATTAGAATAAAAGTTTGGTAATGATACATGGCAATTATTCTTATAATAATATTGATTATACCTATGTATAGTAAACATAGTAGATATGAAATAATAATTCAACTTCTAGAGTTAAACACTATACGCTTAAAGCTGTAGTGTGAATCCCTCTTAATTTATATAAATATTGTCTATGATCATATGATACAATGATGCAATCAAATATTTTTAAATTCCAACCACAAATATAATAGGTATATATTAACATATTATGTATATTTGTAATGAAAATGGACAATAAAGACTTTTTCTACAACAGTTTAAAAAAAAAAAAAATAACATCACTCTGGTTAACTGTTAATATTTGAAAAAATTACATGTCATATCACGTTGCATGTGACTTTAGTGGATGAGAGGCCTATGAAAACTATTAGAAAAATCCAAAAATTATTTGATTAGAGTACCAACAAAAACCAATTTGTTATTAAAAAGGGTGATTGACATTATGTAGATTAAGAAGTTAAAACCGTTTTAAACAATTAAAACGGTTTATCAAATGTTTACCTATATAAATGTGTATATTATATTAAGTGAGTGCTCACTACCCAATAAGGGCAAAAATCTAAATAATTTTAATTGGATATTTACAGTAAAATATAATAATATGTGAATGTTTTTTATGTTATTTTTATTTCAAACATCAGGATACAAATTTTTGTAAAGTTTCACGTGCATCCACTATTATTTTAGCAGCTCAGCATGTATTCTAAATGTAATTTTGAGCCCTTATTAGGTAATCAGTACTTTCAGTGGTGTTTCAATTTCAACTGATGTATATTTTTCAATGATGTTAAAATTTTAATTTTACATGATAGAATGGTGCGTAACTCAATTAGTTTCAATACTATTTAAATAATTTGACTACCGAATAATTTATCAATAGGTAGTTAAAGTAGTCAATTTCACTATGGTTATGATGTTTTCATAGATTTTAAAATGTATTTTTAATTTATTATATTAGATACCTATGGGCAACGTATATAATATGTATTTATATCTGTGTCTGGTGTTCTGTTGTGTTAGAAAATTGAAGCCATTAAAGTACACATCCCCATATAATTTAGCATTCATTGATTAAGTAATTAGACACTGACTGAGTAATATATAATTGAATCACTAATAAATCAAAATATTCATAAATGACAAAGATATTTACAGTATATTTAATAAGTGTATTATAATTTTGAAAATAATATTTGAGACTTGAACTTTGTAACAAATATTTATTATAGAATTTGAATGATGTGATTTTCAAAAACCTTTGGCTATTTATAGAAATTAAATTTTTCTCTTATTTTTCTATTCAATAAATACAATTTATAATTTACAATATAAGCCGTATATGAATAATATATTATTATTATTTTAAATTTGAAACAGGGTTGGAAAAACCAAGGTTTTCTTTAAAAAAAAATTCTCTGGGTGGGTTTTAATGGGTTTATTTAAATAAAAAACCATTTTAACCACTAAAAATGTCTATTTTTCTTCCCATTTTAATTACACTGTATTTTAATTATGTTATTAACTTGTATTACAATACAGTACAATAATTATGATTTTCAAGTTTTTATTGTTTAAAATTATATAATGATATTTTTTTTTACTTTTATAACTCATAAGCAACAGGTTCTTTATCCTTGGCCTGCAGCATTTAACTTATTAGTATAAGTTTATATAATTATATTATATTAAAATATATAATAATAATACAATTAGTATTAACTGAAGTATATAAATATATTTACAATATAATATATTCACTAAGAAGTAAAAACTTGAATATTTCAATAGTTATGTTCATAGTTCATTGAGTTTTTTGAATAACAATTTTTCATTTATTATTCTGTAGGGGGGAGGGAATTGTATTTATTTTATAAACTATAAAAACCTATTCATTTTTCTATGTTGGTGTATTGGATTTTTTTCGGTAAGTTAAACCCAATAAATCCCAGTGTGTTTTTTTGGGTTGGTTTTTTAAGCCAACCCTCATTTGAAAGAATAGTTAAATCATTTCCTTCTACAAACAATTCTGAGAGAAAGTGTGATATAATAATATAATATTTAAAAAACAAGTTACCATGATAATTTTATTTGTTATTTTACCTACATTTTTTAAATTTTTTTGTTATTATTTTGTTAGGGTAGTTTTTCTTTACGCTTCAACGCTTAAACAAATTACTGGAAAAATCGAAAAATAACACTAACTAGAACCAATTTGTTATCAAAAGAAGCATAAAAAATATACATCATTAATACTTAAATTATATTTAAAATATCTTAGAAATCAATAATACGAGTATTACAAATTTTCTTATAACGATTTTATGCTTTATCGAATTTTTATTATTTCTGTGTAAAATAATCAACAAAATAAATTTTAGTACCTAATTTCGTTGTAATTTAAAAAATAATATTCTTAGGAACTAAAATTATCAATGGGATATTTATTTCATCTTTAATAATATTTTTTGGAAATTTTAGACATTAGTACCTACTAATACTATTATACGAGTTTGTTATTTAAATGTTTTATATTCATTAGTATTAGTAATTAGTCATTACTCAGTCATTACTATATACTTATACTATGGTCTATGAACCAACTTCCACTACCAGCTTTTTTTATTTGATCATTTTCAAATTGTATAACTCTCGTTACTGTAGGTATATTTAATTTTGGGAGGAAGTAGTGCTCGCGTGATCCCCTCCCATGTTTGCAATTCAACCAACAAAAAAAAAAGGTATTTTTAATTTAAATTACACTACGGAAACAGTATTTGAAGATCAATATTTTATTATTCATCCGATTAATTAACTATTTAAATGTCATTTTTCTAAATAAATTACTATAAGCTACACCTATCATTAGATATATTTATGTGTACCTTTCCTGCCTATAATAATAATTGTACAGTAGACATTATTCCGTTGGCTACCCTGATTGGATTTTTAGGTAAGGCGGAAATGAATTATTACACACAGGAAAAAGTAATGTTATGTCGTGCATTCTCAACTATGCCATGGGGCCCCCTCAAATCGTATATCCACGGCAACGGTAGTTAGGTTTTTAAACTTCACGTGACGTGACCGACCGTGCAGCCGCTGCCGTCTCGTCGCGGATTATTCGTTTTTTTTTTTATGAGCTTTTGACAGTACACTGCTAGACGAATTTCAAAGGTCAACTTTGAAAAAATATGAACTGCTTTGCCCGTTGTCTTTTATTTTTTATGAAATATTAACAGGCTGCTATTGACCGTGTCAAAGGAAAATTATTCATGTTACCTAACCGAATTACCCCCAAAACGACCAATGATGGGATATATAATGAAATGTTCTTGTTTTCACCGAGGTATGTTACATATTTGAAAATGCCGATCGAATATTGTAGTTTTTCTTTGACGTTCTAATAATGTTTTATATGCTATTATAGTAGCATAGTATACAAAGTATACGGTCTACCTTAATTGAAAATAAAATTAGTATACCTAGATATCATAATATTTTTTTAAAGACATAAATCCTTCTTAAGAAAATATAACAAAATAATTATGGTTAACTCCCTACATATCACAAAAAAAGTTTTAACAAGTCATCGTCCTTTATAGTCTTTCCAACAAGAGTAAACGAACTGGTGGTTGGTAGTTTTCAAACTATAAGTTGTGAATAATATAGCAGTAAATTCATGAATTGTGAAATATTTGCGCTGAAATCTATATATATCAGATATATATATATATATCTGATATATCAGATAATTTCTATAATATTGACCTATTAATCATATACTAGGTAAATTGAGAATAATATATTGTGATTGAAGGTAGACCGTATACCATAGTTAATACCAATAATATTTTACATCGTTTTTACAAAATATTAACTATATTTGTACAAATTATCCTAATTTTCTTTGTGTATGTATTCTGTCATATTCATATATATTATTCGTATAATACTATTTATAATAAAATAGGTTATAATATTTTTCCTATACCTATATTTTAATAAAAATTGTTGATTTTTAGATCAATACTAGAGCACATTTTCGTACTTCTTAACAAATTAATATTAAAATATCGTCTATTATTGCCGCTGTTTCTTAAATAAATAATATTTAAAATATGTACAAATTATACTGTGTTACAACGCCGCGTCAAGGATTTTCTTGCCATAGAGCACTTTTTTGCACCCTTACGGTACTGGTGCCCTGGGTAATTTGTCATCTCTGCTAACCTCCTTCTATAACATAACTACTGGGATTACATCAGGATGTTTCTGCAAACTGGTATCAATATAGTTTCTTATCCGTGAATGAAAATTATCTTGAGTCGTGTCGATGTAAATATGTACAACTGCAGGCGTGGAAGTGTAAAATAAGTATACAATGATAATATGAAAATTAAATTTTTAAAAAATATGAATACGAATAACATCCATCTGTTTTTGGAATCGTTTGGAGATTATAGATAACTATAAAAATGGAATATTTTAAATTTAAATTTTTAAAATTATAGATTAAGTTTCAAGTTATTAAAAACACACAATGAAGAATACAATAAAAAAAAGCCAATCAGTAAGGGGTAAAGCAAGAATCAAGGCTGGCGCTAGTAATTTTTTACACGTAGGCAAGATTCGATTTTTTGCCCTTTATAATTTTATCAGTCTTCCTTCAAATAAATAGGGATTTTTTTTTTTTTACACAAGTAAAAATATAAAAGCAAACATGTTATATAATTAGTCCGGCTATAAATATGGTTAATTTTATAATGACATAATAAATTAATGATTAGGAGTACTTTAATGATTTATATTTGTATACCTAGTTGTAATTACTATATAATTATGGTTTAAACGGCAACCATAAAATAATAGTTAATTTATAGAGTAATTATATTCATAGTTTATAAGTACATGAAAAAAAAATATAAAATATTGTCCGATCGATACGAGATTCAAACTCGCACCGACGTATATCAGTTATTAGTTATTACTTTATCCACACACACCTTAAAAAATTGTCTACTTAAACAAAATAATATAAATAGCAATAATCACATATTAATAGTATTTTATTATCTAGATACCTATATTCAAATATTTGGCATTATTATTATTGTTATTTTACAACTATATAAAATAAACGAATTTTTTATCAAATGAAGTTAGAAGAAACATATTTGGTAGATATAGCGTACAATGTATAAATGTACGGTACATACTATATATATACCTACTTACATACATAATACTATTAGAATTATTTTATGTGCCAAATACTTTAAATATACCTATATTCGTTTCCTCGATTTTAAATTATGATAATAATTTAAAAATAATGATAGGTACCATGTCAAAACCAATAATTGCCAGCAGACTGCTGAGAACATTATCGTATGACCATATAACTATATATAATATGCCTATATAAATTTAATATTGTCTGTTTTTTCATAATAAATGTTAAATATAAATATAAAAACAGAGAAAAGACAAAAGATTTTTATATTGTAATAATTTTTCATACTTTATTTAAAACTTGCCGCCCTTGTATAATGCGCTAAAAATGCTTAGAATTTTGAAAACTAGGAAAAAACCTAGGCCTGGGCCTACGCTTCTGGGTGGAAGCACTTCGTTCGTTGGATGGATAAATTGAATTTGAAAGCAATTATAAACCATTTCTTTCGATAAAAAAAGACGCTCGATTTCAGAATACTCTTCCGTGCTTTAGGACCCATACACTGCATCTAGCTCTTTTGAGATTACGAGAGTGCAACAGCGTTTTTTTTCCTTTGCGGTCCATGTTCTTAATATTGAGCATCCCCAACATGACTACTCTAACGTACTTAACTATATTTCACTTAGCGAATAGACGAGTGTCTGCTAAACTTGAATTTTTGAGCAAACTAGTTGGTAGTGGTTTTATTGTTTTCCCAAACCTTCTTTTTCAAGAGAACTTTAGAGTTCCTCTCGCTCCTTGCGTTTTCACTTTCCTTTTGGCTAATGAAAACCCCTTAATTTTTAATTTTTAATCTGCATGTATTTGTAATCGTTTTTACTATATATTGTATGTAGACCCACCATAGATATACATTTGTTCTATTACTTTATACTTGTCGACACCTGTATTGTGGTTATAGTTTAATAATCGTTAATTTTTAATTATATTTAATTTTAGTTTTTTTAATTATAATAGCATTATGTATCACACTAATTTTCGTATAAAATTGACTGTTGGGGCGTAAATAAATAAATAAAATTAATAATAATAAAATTATTCTGAGTGAAGCTTGGTGTATGACTAATAAATACGGCGTCGATATACATAGTACTATAATAAATATTTGGTGGTATAATTTTGATTTTCAGGCATTTTAATTTTCCAATTTATAATAATTTTCGATCTTTTGGTAGTTATAAATATTAAATATCATCAATATAGTCAGTAACCATGACTAATTTATTTGTTATTTTCTAATTTATAAAAACTTTTTGTGTTATTTTCCTTATAAAGTGCAGTTTTTCGTTACGCTCTTGAAAACTACTTAGAAACTCAAAAAATGACCTTTATAAAGTACCAACTAGAACAAATTTTGTATCAAAAACCTTCACTCCTTTTTCCCGAAAAAGTGAATATATACATACATTAAAAAATAAAAATAAATAAAAAACACATTGTAAAACCAATACAATCCGTTACGTGCTATCTAATTCGAATAAAATAATAATACAGACAAAATTTACACCAAATTAAAATAGCGACAGTAAATAAATATCAATATGTAAAAAAAAATATATATTTAGAATAAAGTTTTACTGACATATATTACGATGCAATATATACCTAACAGAATATACCTAACCATATATAGCCTATAAGTAATAACTAGTAGACCTGATCGTGTAAACTTGACATAATATGTCAACATAACATAACATACTCGTAAATAATTTTTCGGTCTTTCATTTTTACTATATATTATAGTAGGTATATATAATATAGAATAGTCATTCTATGCTACATATTACTCTATTAAATTTTAACCAAAAGTTTTACTTGTACGATTAAATAATATTGATAGATTAATATTAATTTGTTATATCTATCAGAAATTGGCTATCGCATAATTTCAATGATTTTAAGAGTAACGAGGTATGTATTGTAGGTTTTCAGGTTTTCAATAATGTATTTTATTTTGTATGTATATAATATCTGTTATAAATAATATATACTCTTATTTCGGATAGAAGGATTCAAACAAGAATTTTCGGAAAGAAAATTGGAAAATAGTATTTTACCGAACTTCTCTCAGAATTATTTATCGAATATATATTCTTATCTTTGTTTTCGTATCTAAAATAATAGGAATAATGGAACACCCTTTTTTAAATTGATAGTTCTATTTATGCTGATTACGAATTTGATGCAAAAGTTTGGTGCCGTTAACGTCTAATTTGAAAGTTATAGCAATTTGATATTTTATGTATTATCTAAAATGACATATTTCACGCTAGATTTTCCTATTAAAGAGTCATGTTTCACGTACTATTATTTTTATTTCGTCTAAACCTATAAACAGGCCAGGCCACTCGTTCGCTTTGCTAATGACTCACAGGTTAAATTGAATATGATTTGAGTGTACTTCTTTCGGTCGCACCTATAAAAAAAACAGCCGGGCGGGACACTATCGGATAGTTTAATTCGAAAATATCCCACGATTTTCTGTGAAACACCACATCGATTAAATTAAATACAGTTAAGTGTCCATTATATTAGCTTATAATGTAAGTAATTCGATTATTATTATTAAGTATCGATTATGAAAAACAATTCTTTTGATATCAAGACTGCGTAAATACGTCGTTTTAGATAATAATAAAAATTAAAAATCGCTAGAACTTCTTAACTATGTGCGAGCGACGCTTAATTTTTACAGATTCACAATCAACATAAAATTCACTATCGTTGAAAAAAAATGGAAATAAGGTGTGTCCGGTAAAGTAGATTTATACTGGAATAATATATATTTTATATATCTTTATTTTTATATCTTTTTATTGGTTTTATAGGACCAATTGACCAATCTTTCAGGAGGGTTTTTTTTTAAATTGGATTTATAAATAAAAATAATAATTTCTAGATTTTATTTTATTTTATTTTTAATTTTAGATTCAAATTGTAATAAATTAAAATATATTGTAAATGATTAAACATTTTTCTTATTAGCGTGACACTCAAAATAATAATATATTATCTAAGAACAAATAACCCTGATAGTTGTATTTTTAAAAGTTAATTATAACAATTATATTAAAATGATTACTTTTTGTACTAAGGTACCTAATACCTATATATATGTATGCATTGTATAAGTGTAATAATGTGCAAGTTTTCTATATATACTTATCTTTATGAGTAGTATCTATATTGTAGTATATACCCAAATTTAAAAAATGTTAAATGCGTTATTTTTTCAATCGTTATTAGGTTGGTTCACAAGTTTACAACGTTTAACTTTGTTGTCAATTTTTCACGATCTTCGCGATAAACGGTTTTAACCGGCGTAAGTGTATCCCTACATCTTTTTTCAGTTGGGATATGTACAAATTTCTTCTTTGTGGTTTTCGTCCTTCAATCGCACCTTCTATTTTGGTACGTAGTGCAATTATTCATCATGGGGTAAAACGGTCCTATCATTATCATATCCTACCATTGTCGCTTATTTATGACATTCATTACCTATGCATCTTGATTCTCCAACTTGGGTTGGTATATGTTCTTATTTGTTACTCATTCTATAATACTCATCTTATTTTTTTCATTCGTCTCCAACACCGCATTTCAAATACTTCGAGGGATATTTTTTCCACTTCATTAATAACCCTATGACTCGTAGCTATATAAGCCACATTCCACACAATATTTTTTATAAATGTTTCCTTTATTATTGTTCTGTTTATTTTATTCGAGACAAAAATCATTTTTTTCTTGATGAAAGCTGTCTTAGCTTGCCCAATTCTCTGTTTAATCTCATAGGCACTTTTTTCGTCTGATGTTATTAGATTACCGAAGTATTTAAAATTGGTAACTACTAACTTGTATTAAAAGCTAGTTCCCTAAGTACATTTTCAAATTAATTTATAAGTGGTCCTATATCAGTATTCTCTGTTTTTATTAGTATTGTTATATTTATAGTAAATTACAAGTTCATTAAAATGAGAAATTTTTGAGTCGGATCTTAATTGAAAATTTGTAGCATTAATAAATCATTATAATACGTATTATTATAATTGTAATGTGGATGTTAGATATGTATATATTTATACCTATAACTTATAAGAAAATCAGTCTATGATAATTTTAATAGAAACAAAAGGGACTTTTTAGTTATGATCTGATTATAAACTCTGGTCACGGCTGTTGAAATTCAGAATGGTGTACGTTGATTTTAACTAACTATATGTTACCCATGCTCTTCTAATTTGACCGTTTATGTATGCGGAACATAAATGCACGAACAGTTAACTAACTGTACACTGATTTGTGTCACAAAATAAACATATATAATTATAGTAAAATTATTTCTTATATTATATTATATACTGCTTATACCTATATAATATACTTGTATGATAATAATTCTAAAATAATATACTTTCCGGTGTTTGTTTTAATTCAACGTAAAAATAAACATTGTATTTCTAACAAAATATATTAGATATATATAGGTATAATAATATTTTGTGTATTATAATAATATGTACATATATTTCGGAATTTTTGTTTGTGAAATGTGGTAATGTTTAATATATGGTAAAATATGCAGATATATTAGTGTATAAAAATATAATATTTTAACTTAATTTTATGGGTATAGATACTCATTTCTTTTATTAAACTATAATTGGTAATAGAAATTCATTATTTTGAGAGCTTATAGTATACTTAATTTTATGGTATAGAGTAGTATAATTTAATTCTTGAAATGTATTTCATAACCATATAGACCCATATACCTAACCTAATAATAGAATATAACCTAACCTAACCATATAGACTATAGAGTAATATTACTCTATTTTAAAGACATTGTATTTTTATTCTATACGGCATGAGTTTCTAAACTAAGAAACTAAGAAATTACTAAACGACATCCACTTCAAATTTGAATATTTGAATAAAATGCGTTTTTTTTATCAACATTTTTAAATTATACTTCTATATATATATATATACATTATTTTTCATGTTTTAATGTAAGTATTTTTCTTTATATAAACTATAAGACAAACGTACACTACTTAACATATATTAAAAATTCCCTCTATACATAATTATGATAAAATATTTTAAAATTAGCGTATGCAATACGATAATACAATTTAAGTATACATAGCACATAATATAGGTATCATATATAGGTACTCGTTTCTTGTAACAAATTTTATTTTCATCTTATATTTCAAATGTAAAAACTTGGGATTTTATGAATTTCGTATAATTTAAATTTGCATAACTACTTGGTATACAACAGTTTTGTTAAAATATTTAAACATTTTTATACAATTTAATATAGGTACTCTTGGATTTTTTTCTTTACATACGAAAGGTATACTTATATATAGGCAACTTATATTTCTTGCTGCAGGTACAATGCTGGAACGTGATCGTAATATTTGTATTTTAGGCACCGTATATTATCGAAATCAGCGTGCCCCCGGCAGCGATTTGTCATTATTTAAAATTATTTGTATTGTTTAAATTATCTAAAATAATTTAATGTTTAAATAACTAATGTAATTATTTCGGTTTCGTGGATAATACAGATACTGTCGAGTTTTATAAGATTGATGCGTCAGTTGCTAAACCACGTCATAGTGACCACCTTGTCACCTTATACGGTTATAATCAAGATTATAAACTTTTTTTGTATCATACTTATTTTAATTTAAATGTTTGTATATTTAACGTATATAATATAGTATATAATATAATTTACAAATAGAACTTTTACACGTTACTATTATATTTTGAATAAAACATAAGAAACTTTGGAAAACTCTTACCATCATTAAATGCATTTTATGAGAAAAGCGCATTGTTTTCATCCATCTGCTCAAAATCAAGAAATAAAGCATTATACTTACTTAATACCTACTTCATTATACATTTATCTGCTACATGATTATAACTTATGGGGCCCGGTGGCGTTTATCAATATATTGGTACCGGGTACTTATTATAAAAAATATCTATTCTAAATAGTGCCAAATACCAATAATTTTTTTGGCAAAAATTAAATTAAATTTTTACGATAAAATACACATCTTGACTGCTTTTGTAAAAAATTTTTTAGTTTGTTATTGATATTATTACAATATTATGGTTATTATTCTGTGATAATACTAAATCTATATTATACTTAATCCATGTGTTCATAATTAAATATTCATGATAATCGACGTTGCGTATTAACGTTCCCTAATCGAAAGTAGGCACTGGATAAAATGAGCGCTTATGATTGGCTCTTCAGTTATCAAAATATTTAATATTATTTGAATTTTAGAGGGATTTTTTTTAAATATAGGTATATTTATATATAATTTATTATCATACTCCAGGTCTTAATTTTTAAATTTATCCTCTTTAGCTAACCGTCGACATTCATATAATCTTTCTTTTTTCCGTAAGCTCCTTTCTGGCTCTGTCAACTCCCCTTCCCTCCTTCTAGCACTAATTAACTTAAAGGTCCCTGTTCGATGCACCCGTAATAACTCTAGTTTTTTCATTCTACACTGCCCTATAAATTATTTAAAAAATGAACCTATCACCCGTGTAATAAGGCTTGCCAATGATAATCCTTTCCTTTTTTAATATAAACATATTTTTTGTCTTTATCTTTTTTTTATGTTATATATGTAATCTTATACCTATCTGTATATATTGGGCACTAGCCCGTTTTTCTTTTTATAAATAAATAACTATTACTATCTTAATTAGTACTTTTTTTTTAAATATTTGTTATTTTATAGTTAAAACATTACGTACCTATAGTTTATTTAAATGTTAGAATGTCGCTTCATTGTTTTAATTTTGATATTCATTGTTATTATACTCAAATATAAAAAACAAATCGTATTAATCAGTTCAAGTTTACCTACGTTAAAGTAACCTACTTGTAGTAAACATGATTAGGTACCTATTTTTATAGTTATGTCAAATCACTACTTATCTTTTTTTTTATCTGTAGAAGATAGTTTCAAATAATGTTTAAATATAATTTAAACCAAATATAATATTTAATATTTCATTAATTTGTTTTTTTTTTATTAATAGCACATAATATTAAGGTTGGGTTAATAAATGTACTTTATAACTTATTTATTTTTAAATTGTTACCATAGCTTAAAATTCTGAGTAATTTACTATTTTATAATTCACAACTTTACAATGAGTATCAAAATTAAAACAGTGAAGAGATATTTTAACATAAATTATAAAATGAATAAACTATACGTAATGTTTTATTGAATATTTTGATAACTGGAGAGCTAATCATAAACGCCTATTTAACCCAGTGTCTACTTTTGATTAGGAGACATTAATATGCGGCCTGGTTCCGGTGCTACTTTATCTTTTTTTATATCTACTTTATCATTCGCCATCACACCCCACACCTCTTTTTCCGTCTTCGCCCCCACTTTCTATCAACATACATTTTCTTTACTAATCTTGCTGTCTCAGTCTCTTCTCTCCTTAATACATTCCCGAGCCATCTTAATCTATTCTCCTTCATTTTGTCAACTATCGAAGTTACTCCTATACTACCTCATATATACTCATTCTTTATTTTGTCCTATCTAGTCACTTCATTCATCTACATTAACATTCTGATCTCTGTTGCATTCATTCTCTGTTTTATCTTCCTATCTACTGCCCGACATTCTATTCCATGTATCATTGCAGGTCTCACCACCGTCTTGTAAAATTCACCTTTCAACTTAATATGGTTTCTTTTATAGCATAAAATATCTGACGCTTCTCTTCTTGTCATCCATCGGCACTAAATCTTGTGCTTCATATCCTCTTTGAAGCCCCATAATTCTGTACAACGGGCTCTAAATACTTGAACCTCTCCCACTACATCCCCACTCAACTTTATTTTTAATCTTTCCCTATTTCCTTTGTGTTCCCTTTCACCAAAATCATACTCTATATATTATATTTTACACTTACTAATTGTTAGACCTGTACATTCAAAAGCTTCCCTCCACTCTTCAAGTTTACCATTTACTTCCTCAGAACTCTCTCTTATTAGCACCATATCATCTGTAAACAGCATGCATCATGATACCTCACCTTGTATAATATCCTTTATTATTTTATCCATTACTAGGGAAAATAAGTAAGGACTTAAACTCGAATTCTAATGCACGCACTCCCACTCTGACCCTAAAATCCTCAGTTTCTATACTTTGTTCAGTGAGAAACTAGGAGTGCGTAGAAACCAATTTTCGTTTTACCCCACCTCAACATCACCTATCAGCTACGCGCCGCCCATAACACCTGTGTCGGCCACACCGAACGACAGGTTATACACCGTTATGTTATTTTGTAGTGATTATGGCGTGTTTAATATTATGATAACTGATAAGCGATAATTTGCGCGTCAAGCATGTGTCATTGTATACGCTCTGTATAGTATGTCATTTTGTCGCGGAGAGGGGATAGCCGCCCAAAGCGGCGCATACTAGTTGGGTCCCATGATTCAGATTGTTCACTAATTGGGTCCCGTGTAAAATAGCCTACTGTACGAGTTGGGTCCCGTGTAAAATAGCCTACTGTACGAGTTGGTCCCGTGTAAACCAGTCTACTGTACGAGTTGGGTTTCATAAAAATCATTTTCCTTCCCATTTGTCTTGCACAAAATATTAGCTAGCTTCATTGTTGACCTCCCAGGCATAAACCCAAACTGGTTGCTCCTAACAAATGTCCCATTTCTTACCCTCTTATCTATTATCTTTTCCCAAATCTTTATACTGTGGCTCTTATGTTTTATCCCTCTATAATTTCCACATTTCTGCACCCTTAAATATCGGTACCACAATTCCTAATACTTTCCTTACTTCTACTGGTACTCCATCCGGTTCCACCACTTTCTTATTTTTCATATTTTTTAACAGCATTCCACACTTTTTCTTCTCTTATTAAGCGATTATTTTAGCGAAGTAATTTTGTTTTGTTTTGTTTTTTTTTTTTTTTTTTGGGGGGGGGAGTAGTGTATTACTTTGGCCCACTGATTGAATTTTATTTTGTACGAGCAAAAAAAAATGGTCACATGTTTAACAATTGGACGCCCCCGCAGTTGAAACGCCTC
Organism: Pemphigus obesinymphae; assembly: GCA_025469235.1. NCBI lineage: Eukaryota > Metazoa > Arthropoda > Insecta > Hemiptera > Aphididae > Pemphigus > Pemphigus obesinymphae. The sequence continues at coordinate 66,153 of JAIPRL010001157.1, read as the reverse complement.
TCCCCCTTTAAAGTGCCGCCCCAGGGCAATTGCCCGATAGGACAGTCCCCTAAATACGGCCCTGCCTCTAGTTATATTATGACTGTGGTTATTCATTTCCTGATATACACACTGTACCGAGTCCATGATACGGCAGTCGTTTTAACGTTTCGCGTTAGATTCGCAACGATGCGCGGACATCACGACGCGTGACGTGACATGCGAATAACATAAATTGGCACTTATCGTTTATTTTTAGAAATGTCTCTACTGCGTGCCGCGATTAATCAATTGATGCGTCACCGGTAACGGGACGACGAAAACAGTTTCTGTCAGTCTGTATATATACTGTAATGTACAATAATATTAAGAGGACGTCATACACACAATTTTCAAGGAGATTTGTATAGGTAATTTTTAAGAAATTTTAAGAAAAATGAAAACCCAACAATTTGAATGTATTTAAATATATTTTTTAATTAATTTAAAAATAGTCTCGTGTCAATATCATTTTTTATTATTGTGCAATTGCGATATTTGTTTAAAAACATAAACACGCCTACGCAAAATTGATAATTACTCGATTGTTCCTAGGGGTTTAAGCACAAAAACGCCTATTATAAAATCAAAAGTTAATATTAAATATTTAGCATACAATCTAACATTCAAAAATCTTTTATTTTTTTTTTTAAAACGGCTGTAACATTTTTTATAGGCATTATTTTATGGAAAAAAGTTTATGTCACATTCCCTACAAAATGTTATTAATTTTTGGTTGTATAATAGATGTTTTTAATCTTAAACTATTGTGAAACGAATCATCGTCGTTCTGCGCGTAGACCATGTGATGTTTTTGCACTAGAAGTCGAGCGGCCATCACGTCCTCTTTAACATCTTATCATCTATAGGTACTTCATAATATGACGTATGTATCGTGTACATACGTATTTTGTGTCGTACCGTGTATAACGGTGATAAATAATAATATTTTCGTTGTAAAATTGGCGCGATAGCGTACGCGGCGCAAAAAGCGTTGCGATTTCCCTGGCGCCTCCGCTGCCGGTGTTTTTGTGAATATATATAGGTGGGCGGATTCGTGGCGCTAAAATTTTCTCGAATTTCTCTCACACGCACGTAGAAAACGGCCGAGAGTTGCGAGAAAAATTCAGTCGATAACTTACCGTCTTGGCCATGCGTTGTTGCCGCGTCCGGATCCGTCCGTGATCCTGTTCGCTTGTTCCTCGTATGTGTATGCATGACGACTATCGTGCGATTTTTGTCCATCAGTCGTCCCTCGGTCGATACGGTGCACGGACCGATCGTTCACGGTCCCGACAGGCAATAAATAATAAATTGTAGTCGTTTTACAATTTCATCGTTTTGTCGGTCGGTTAGAGGAATAAAGATAGAAATGACCTCGGCGGTCAACGAAAACAACGCGGCGGCGACGTACAGACCTCGGACCCGGACGGGGTTTCCGTTGGATAGGTACGGATCCGTTGCCGCGGTAAAGAATAAGCGGACACTACCGCCACCGCCGATGCACGCGATCTTCGCCCGGTCAACGGCGCTCATCCAAAGAATAACAGGTGCCAGATAAATATTAAATCCTTTAACGACGTTTATTTACAACGGTCAAAGAGTGAATATTTGCATAATATCGTGAATATTTGCATACGTATCTATCGTACGTGCTCGTGTCTCGCCGAGGGCCGTTCCTTAGGGGAAGTGTCTCACCCCAACTTTTGAAAGCATTCGGTGGGTTTCACCCCCTGGCAAAATTAAGTTCAGTCGGCAAATAGTAGAAAAAGTCTATGGTATTTTTTTTTTTTTTGTTAGCTTATTCGCGTTTGAATGAAGTATTTTGGAATTTTGTCGGGAAATTATGCAGAAATGAAGCATTTTTCGGAATTTTAAGTCGGCAAAATGAGAAAAAAGTTTATTACTTTTTTTTTTTTAATAGTTATTTTATGTTTTTAAGAGAAGTATATTATTATTTTTTACATTTTCACCCTCCCCCCAACCACCACCAAAAAAAAAAAAAAAAATCTTTCTTTGGGACGACCCCGGTTTTGTCATATTTTAATAATTATTATTGTATAATATTATATAATAAGTTGTTGATTATTCACGTTTAATGCTTGAAAAGTAGAGGTAGATCTGGTCGCAGTGATGTGAATAACATTTTTATAAATTGAGTTAATAAGCAAAAAAAAATAATCGGGAAAATTTTACCAAAAATATAATAATGATAAAAAACAACTCCAAGGAAGGGCGATCGCAATGTTGCCTCCTTGAAATCCAGAAAATATTATAAATTCATAATATTATTATACTATATAGGTAATAATATTATAAATATTTCAATATTTTGAAATTATCACTCAAACATTCCAGATTAAGGATTCATTTTGTCCTGAACCAAATTTACAATAGGTACCTAACCATATAGTGTCTTTACTATACTAAAAATTCTGCATAGTAAAATAAAAAAGTAAATTGTGTGGATCAAGGTTTAAAATGTGCTCTTTATGAGCCTTGATGTTGTAGCACACGTAGCCAAGAGGAAAGCCTTAAGGCGTAAAAAAAAGCCTAAAAAAAATTAGTGGTCCTTTCAATTTTTTTATTTTTCTTAACAAGTTGCATATTGTTTTTTATGTACCAACCTAATTGTTAACCAGTTTCTATGTCCAGTAAACTTGTTAAATTATTAAAGCTTGTATTAAACAAAAGAAAATTTAATTTATCTCCAGGAAAATAATTAAATATAGAATAAGGTTGTTGTTAAATATCTAAATTACTTAATTCAAAACTATACCTAAATATTTGTTGTAAATTATGTTGTATATTTTTTTATTATTATGGGTAATTTTGCACAATAATTCACCCAATATAGACAATGTTTCAATTTTTGAAGTTAATTAATTGTTATTATTTTAGTAATTTAAAAATTAGTATGAAAGCCAAATGACATATGCCTAAAATATATAAATAATTAATTATCATCCAGTAATAATTTGTAATAAAACCAATTTAAAATTAATAAGAAAATTTAATTTGTAATAAAAACAAAATATAAGCAAAAATTACTGGAGTCTGTGAAATGATGGACTGTTCCCAAATTACACCCATGCTTACTTATTCTATTATGTTCCTATTGAAGGAGGTATAATGGGGTCATAAGTTTAATATTAAATGTATATTTAATGTATTTCTAACACTAAATAATGTAGTTATATATATATTATAAATTACATACAGTTATCGTGCAAATAAATTGCTTTTAATATTATATAACGGGTAATACAATGTACCTACCTAGGTATCTGTTTGGATTGAATATTCTTGATAATCTAGTAGTTTAGAATAAACATTCAATAATTGTTATTAATTAATTAAAACCAAAATTTGTATGTATATAAACATTTTATATACAATAATTGTTTTATTATTTGATACCTATAATATTTAATATTAATTATTTCTTTAATATTAGGTAAGTTATTTTTGGTGAAACTGACAAGTTTTTTGTATTGCTGAAATATATATTAAATGTTACATTTAAAATTAATCTATTTTTAATGATGAGTTAATTTAATAATAGTTATTTTTCTACGTGATTACGTTTGTTGGTATCATTATATTATAATAATTGTAAAACATAGGTATGAATGTACCAATTTAATAAAACATAATTTTTTTTCTTTGAGAATTTAACTAAAATGTGATTAATAGTATAATTTGTTATAATTTTATAGTACATGTTGATTAAAGTAACTATTTAAAACGTATGTGTAATTATGTATAAAACATGTGAAATACCTGTTCAATTTTTCTTTATATTTAATATGTACGTATGTTAATTTTATGATTACTTAAAATTAAAAAAACAACATACATTATAATATGTATATATAAATAATAGTAGCTTAAAAAAAATATATTAAAAATCCATAATTCACATAAAAAATTTTCACTTTCATTTTATAATGATATTGTGGTGATAATGATAGTGTAACTTATATAGACTTAGTCTGTACCTATATAAAAAAGGCCTGTGTGATATTGAATATCAAAATTAATAAATTGTTTGTTTTTATCTATATTTATTAAATGCTTAATTTTTTATCCTAAAAATTTTATATAGAACAGTTTTAAAAAATGTAATTATGTAGGTAATTAAACTAAATTAAATAGCATGCTCTGAAAAATTGTCCACCTACATATTTGAGTATTTAGTATATGTTTTTGTTGTACTTACATATATTTATTTATAAACAATACAATTGACTGGTAAACTTAATCTTTGGTTAAGGTTGCTTATTCAGATAAGTATATAATATATTATATGTATATATACATATAACTTATTTGTTTAACAATTAAAATATTATACTTACTATTTTGAGATCACAACATGACGGGATAATAAATTATGTTTTAAACTATTTACACATATATTTGTCTGTTATATGTGAAAAGGTTTATTTATGAGATATTTTCAAAATGAATTATATCATTAATTATTTTTAAACACATAGCTATAGCCTACAAGTAGGTAGGTACATAAAGTGATATGTATCTGGTTTTCGTCAGTATATTAGTGTGTTATGTAATAAGTTATGTTTCCAATAAAGAAGAATTGTATATGTATATACAATTCTATGTATATTGATATACATTTATTTAGAGTAAAAGATAAATGTTACAACTTAAAAAAATATTACTATTATTTTCTACCTAAAAGATTAATTTAATAAAATAGCATGAAGTACCTACCTAGTGCATTTTTTTTTAAAGAGTAAAACAAATTACTATAAAAGCACAATATTAAAAAATGCAAAATAAAAGTTTCAATTTGAAATACATGATTGAATCAAGGAAAGTTTTATAAAACATTATATTATACCTAATATACAATTATTTGTTTTGATTTCTGAAAATATTGGTGTTTAGACTTAAGTATTTTCATGTAGAACTGAGATTTAATAGTAGGTAATGATAATGGTATAGATATTTTGCAAAGAATAATGTATATTTGGCAACTCACATGACCATAGATTACTTAACTATTTCTGGATCATTTAAGTTATGTGACGTGAAATGGAATGCATTGATCTAATTTTAGACCATGTAGGCCTTGTGTTATATAAGGGGTTTTATAAAAATAATCAGTTACATCAAGTTATTATTTTTGCGTTTAATTGTCTTTAATTAAATTCTATAATAATAATAAAAAAAAAAATTATATAGTCCCATAAAAAATATGTATAATTGTATATCATAGTATATTATGTTTAAGTATATAATTTTGATGTAATGTTGATATATTATATACAATTTAACAATTTATTAGTATACTTTTTAGAATCAGCTGAGTTCATGTTTGGGCTTGTAGAAGAGTATTAAAATAAGGAGTATAAAATAAGGTGTTATGCTACTTTGCCCCTTCCAACAATTTAATGATGTTTCACGCAGTTTAGATGTACACAATGCGTCATTAAAAGATTCATTGCGACATGTCTGATAACATATGTATATTATACATTATATTTAGAATACTGTTGAAAATAATAATAAACACATATTTTAAACTGTACTATATTTTCAGAAGTATATTTATTTTATTTTATTATATTTATTATAAAAACTTATATAAAACTTATTACTTATAACTTATTATAAAAACTTAACATTAAAAATGCTATTCATAAAGTCATATAGATAATATATGTTTTAAAAAAAATATTAGAATTAAGGTAATTTTACAATATTGTTTAGTATTATTACTAGAACTAAACACTTTTTGTAATTAATTGTTAAAAATGTAAATATAATATCGATTCAAATATTTATTAATGCCTAATGCCTATAAATTAATGTATTGAAAAATTTTTAATATATTTATTTATTTATTTATTTCATTAAAATAAAAAATAAAAATTTGGCAATTTTGTAGGTAGATATATAAAGTATAACAGTATTAGAATAAGTTAGTAAAAACAATTAAAGTACATTAAATCTTTATCATTAAGACAGAAAACACAGATTAAACAGACAATGGAATGAATGAAACAACAATTTTTTTAACTTTTTAAATATAGTTTTTAGTTGTTTGATTTCATGAATCAATTTGATCAAAATGAATTGATCAAAAAGTTCTTCTGAATTTAATCTAAATATTAATATAATGCTCTTAAAAATATTTATTTATATTAAAATTGTATTTTGTTTTAGACTTGAACAAAGATAACAAGACTGAAACGGTGCAAGGCCATAATGAGCCAATAGAATTAAGTTTTGAGCAACAGCAGCAACATTTAGTTGAACAGCCAAGTAGCTCAAAACCTGAACGACCTAACTCGCTCACAGGTCCTGGTGGCACGCTCACCAGACGCTTATTTTGTTACCATGCGCCTAATCAGTCGCTATTGACAGGATCAGGTCAATCGCCCACTAGACCTTCCAATTCACTATTGCCGCCAGGTAAATTAGTTGCCCACTTAATATATAAAGCCATCTTCTAATTTTTGTTTTTTTCTGGTTATAGGTTGTGAATCCCCTAAATTAAATTGTGACAGGGCATCATCGATGATTATACCTGGACAGAACATGTCTCAGTTGGCTAGTGGTGTTAGATCAGGCTATTATCATTCCAGTCCTAGGATAATGTATAATAATCATCCTGGGCACCCATCATTAATGCTTTCAGAATTACCTGAACCCCCTATACCGGTGTCTGAAGTTGGTCCTATACCTCCACCGCCCATGTTCAGTTCACCAGCTCAACAATCATATTTATATCAACGTAAATAAATTATAAGCAATCAATACTTTCCAATGTTTAATTTGTTTTGTCCACAAATAGATAATGAGCGTCAAAATCATCGGTCCAATGATAAAAATGACACAGAAATAGAAATGGTAACTAACGAAGATGATTATGATGATGAAGACTATGACGAAGAAGAGGAAGATGAAGATGATGATGAAGTAGACGATGATGATGATGATTCAAATGGATTTAGAATAAGAAGTCGTCATAATTTTTCTAGTCATATAGAGCAGATTCCTGCCAAAGAACCTGTTTTTAATGCACAGCCTCTTAAGTCAGCACTGAAAAAACCATCAACACCCAATCAAAATCAACAGGAATCATCACAATTGCTCAAGTATGTTGTTGAATAATAAATACAAATAAATATTAAACTAAAAGAAGTAAATAAAAACAATTTGCAATAGTCGAGGTTAAAACAAAGAAAAGTGAATATTTTGCCTTTTTGCCAATTATTTAGCAATCATTGGCTCTTCATTTCACTATTTGTTTATAATTTTCATTTTTTTTTTATCGATGCATAACAGAAGGGCTCCACTTAAGCCTAGGATACGTTTTTGGTAAATTTAGTTAAATTATTTTATCTTTTTATAGTTAACTTTTTTTATTATTCAATTATAGTGGTGCTAATCGTCCAGTAGTGTTTGGAATTTCATTATCTTGTTCATCGCAAGAAAATAAAGAAAATGCTAGGCCTAGTGAGTCTAGTGATGAAGACAGTTCAAGTGATGGACCTATATTGTACAGAGATGACAATTTAGACAGTGAGTTAATATTAAAATAGTTTAACTAAATTGATAGATTTTTATTATTACTCTTACTATTTTTATGTATAACCTATAAATATAATGCATTTTTAGATCGGTTGGCTGAGAAAATTGCAAGAAAAGACAGTCTGGCTATTAAATTGGCTTTACGTCCTGATAGACAAGAACTCATTAACCGTAATATTTTACAAGTTCAGAGTGATAAAGAACGACAAGAGACAAAGGAAGTTATTGGTGCTCGTCTTATTAGGTATTTGTTTTTAGTTTAAATCTTATATAAACCATGAGAAATTAATTAAATCAAAAAATTCAATGCTCTTATAAAAAATAATATATACTATAGAAAATAAAAATATATATAGGTAAGTATATAATGTATATTTATTTTTATTTATATAAATTATTATTTGTTAAAATTAAAATTATTTTATAGACGTTTGAGTATGAGACCAACACAAGAAGAACTTGAAGAAAGAAATATCCTAAAAAGTATTTTATTTATACATTTTACTGAAGTTTAATTATTTACATTTTTTATTAAATTGAATTTCAGAACAAACAGCCGCAGAAGAAAAAAAATTAAAAGAAGAAAAGAAACGTATGTTATTAAGAAAGTTAAGTTTTAGACCAACCGTTGATGAGTTGAAAGAAAAAAAAGTAATTACTAAATAATTTTAATATCTGTATTTGATATTTTTAAACTTGTAATTATTAAAATTTTTAGATTATTCGGTTCAATGATTATATAGAAGTGACACAAGCTCATGACTATGATCGACGAGCTGACAAACCATGGACACGGTTAACAACCAAAGACAAAGCAGCTATACGAAAAGAACTTAATGAATTTAAAAGCTCAGAAATGGAAGTGCATCAAGAAAGTAAACATCTCACCAGGTAAATACATGCTGATATTATTTAAGCTGTAAGCTGTGATTCCACAGTGAATTAGTATTTCATTCAAACTACAATGAGCCAAGCCTACCATTGTGCATGGAGTGGCTTCAAGCTCACCTAAAATATATGATAATAGAGGTGAATTCAAAACTCGTGTCAATTATTTCATTATACTCATGCCAACAAGCCTTACAAAGCCCACAGTATGTGATAGTGTACCAAGCTTAAAGAGGATCAGCACAAACAATTTTCAATGAAAAACTCATGTTAGCATTCCTCATTTTCTTGAAAATATGAGATTAAAAATAACATTTAATGTCCTACAAAGCCTTTTTTTGAAATTTAAATTTTTTTAAGGTATATTTATTTTAAAAGTTAGTTTTCAATAACTCATAAAATATATGAGTTTCTAAATATTAATATATATATTAATAATGCACATATTATAAAATGGCTATATAGGATGCTAGATAATGTTGTTCATTATAATTAATTTTTTGTTTTATCTTTCTACAATGTTTTTAAGTTGTTGTAAATAAGAAATGCAAAAGTAATATTTTCAATAAAATTGTATTAATTCATAAAAAGAACAACCATAATAAAAACATTATATAGTATTGGGAATAATTATTATTCATTTTTGAAATGTTTAAAAAAAAAAAAAAAAACTTTTTTCAATTGTCAGATTTTTTTCTAAAAATTGGCTTATTTAGAACTTCCTTAAAAATGGCTGCACTGACATCCTCTTAAGCGATCCACACATGTTAGAAATTAGAATTATAATTTTACCCTAATTCTATTTTACATTCATATTTAATAATAGTACAGTTTGCTAAATGGCTATTTCTAAACGAAATATTGAATCTTAATTACAATAAAATATGTACAATGTATTATTATAATATTAAATATATTATATAACAATTTGCAGACACCTTCAGATTGGCGTATTTTCTTACTAATAATATTAGAATTTAATAAATTATTCTTTAATTTTTATTTACATTGAAGTATAAGAGATTTATTTTTATATAATTTATTTTAAATAATATTATATTGTAGGTAATCAATAAATAATTATTTTAGGATACTCATTTATAGATCAGATCAATTAATCGTTGTAATATCAAATTGAACAATAAATGTATATGTTTACAGGTTCCATCGACCATGAACAATACAACTATTCAAATTGTCATATACATCATAAATTAAAATTTGTATACGTATCTATTAAAAAATAATATGAAATGAAAGAATATTAAACAGAATTGGCATTAATAACAGAAGAGTTATTTTCAGCAGAGATTATCAAAAACAATCTTGTCTAGATTGAAAATAGGTTTTAAATAAACTTATATATTAGTTAATTAAATATTTAAAAACTTAAAATGTATTGAACAATTTTTTATCAGATGAGACGTAGCAAGATTTATAAATTATGATAAATATTAGAATATCCTTATTTTGACGAAAAGCTTTTGTCCGTCCACATAGTGATTGTGTGCAATATTTATTATGCAATAAATTTAATATATTATAATATATACACCACAGTTATATATATATATATATATATATATGTAATAGATATATTATTATTTATTATATAAAAACATAATTTATTACTACATTATAAATACTAATAATTACTACTTCTGCTTCTTTTACATTCCCAAGTGCGCTCCCTCTACATATTAAATGATTATTTTTTCCCTTCTTTTTGTTTTTGTTATTGTACGAGGGTTAAATATAAAAATAATTTATTGTATTATACAATTACCATGTTGAACATAAAAGCTCATTGTTTTGTTGTTTTTTTTTTTCTAGTTAAATCTAAAACATAGTTATAATATTATTTAAATAATTGTATTTATTTTCCCAATTAGATTTATTTATTTATTATTATTATTATTATATGTAAATAGTTGTAGATAGTTTCTACATAATATAATGATATAATTCTCTTCCTATACCAATTATTTTTTTGTAGTATAAAATATTGTAATACATTATGTTTTTTTAATGACAAATTAAAAACAAAAATAAAAAAGTTTTTTTTTTTATTTTTTAATTTGTTTACTTAGTAAATGATTGATATTTTTACAATAGATTTGATAGAAAACAAATTGCTACAAACATGGTAAATAAGAATATATTAAATGAAATAAATATAATAAAATTATAGTCGATCAATTTAATTTGTCATATTTTTCAGTGACAAATATGTTTTTTTTTTTCTAAATAAAATTAATTTGTTTACATATAACTGTGTTTGCTGTTAAATAGTTAAATTACTATAGATACAAATATATAATATAGTTTAAGATTTAAACAAACAATATCTTAACTATGACAGTGACTATATTTTCTTATTTTGACTTTCCAAATATGTGACTCATCAATCATCACATATTAATTTTCAATCAAAATTTAGACTCACTTTGTAGAATAGTCTTTCGTTTTAAAATCTTGAATTGATGACCATTTTTTCTGCACAAAAGAATATTTTTTTTTTAAATACTCAAATTATTCTTCATAAAATTAAAATACTATTTTACTACTTTATGGTGTATATTGTATTTGAATAATTTATTGATAGAATATATGTACATTAGCGTTATCAATATTAACCTTCAGTAATTGATATATGTATATATATTTGAATAACAACTGTGAGCATCACAATTTGAACATTGACATGATATTTGATATATCTTTTTATAGGTGTTGATCAATGTACACAGCAATACACTATAATTTTAATTTTGAATAGTAATAAGTGTATTGCAAAAATGTTATTCCCAAAAGTACACCAATGGAGTTTACTTGAGAAATTTAAAATAATACAAAATGAAAAACATAGTTTCTTTTAGTTTATTTACTATTTTTTATTGAAACAAAATACTAATATAACGTTCATTTCACTGATGTAAAGGAAATACTTAAAATAACATTAACAACAATTTAGAATTTATTTAATATTTAAAAACTTAACATTATCTATCTTATTATAGACTGGAGCCATTTCTAGTATCGTTCCCAAGTCAATCCTATATATTATTGGCTGTACAAGGCAAATTATTGTTTTAGATCTAGCGCAGAATCGGTAGCAAAGTGACTGTATGCAGTAAGCTCCAGCCTTCATCACAGATAATTTCTTAGTACTAGTATGAGCAAATATAAAATACTTTACATGTTGTATAACAAAAACAAAAGTATGATATTTTAGTTAGTATTCCATTGTTTATTAGTAGACATTTAAGTTGGCCAATAAACAATGTTTTCCCTAATTAAGTAGATACAATTGATACAATTTTAACAATAGGGAAATACTGAAATATTACCTACCAACCAACTTCGTGGGATGCATTTGCCATACACTTGTGTTTAGCTGCAATGAATGTATTTGATATTCCAAGCACTGAATTATTAGAGCTACTAAAGTAGATTAGCCTATATTTGCCAGGATTTAGTACTGATGTTTCAGAAAATTTTAAACATATACTTTTTGAACCATCTGAAAATACTTCAGGAAGGAATTTTACTCTATATGCAGATGTCATGTGATCAAATCGTCTATACTCATCGTTTGACTCTTCAATTTCAGCTGTTTCTGAAGGTAAATACACATATGATACATAGTCGTCAAGACTAGTATAATTTTCCTTTAAAAAAAATGTTATGATTATATATAATACCACTGAAAAATTATATATATATATAACAAATGTAGATGTTTTCAAACATACATGAAATATTCCGATCCAATCATTCACCCATGGAATATAATCTTTTATCCTTAAACTAACTTCATTTTCTGTTTCCAATATCCATTTCTTTATTGGTTGGAAAACTACAGGTAAATCAACATCATTGGAACATCCATCTTGTATCTACATCAAATTATATAACAAAAATAAAATTTTAATTAAAAATCTATTCAAAAAATTTCATAATTACAATTGTTGTATATATAAAATTAATCAATTTGGTCATTATAAAATTAATTTCTGATCATTCCCTTGCACATAAAATAATTATTTACGTATCACATGTGACATCTAAAAAATAAATATATACGACATATGCACTGTTAGTATAATGTTCTTTTTCTCCGACAATGAGATATGGATGTTTATTGTTTATACTATTGCAAATGAATTGCATATGCAAATTATATATACCTAATTATTCACTTAATTTAATTTTCACATTTCAATCATTTTTTATGAAATGTTCATACTAAATATTCTAGATTTTCACATAATTGAACAGTAGACATTTTTTTAATTTATTAATAAATTCAAAATACATTTTTTCAATTCCAGTTGCATTTTACTGTGTTTACGGTATTTAATATCTTATATAATGTCAGAAATTTATTTACAGTATTCAATAATTTATTTTCATTATCATATACAAATTAAAATTAATGTACCTAAGTTAATATAATTATTTTTAAATAATAATTGACTAATATTATAAAATACAAATTTATAAAAATATATTGATGAACATTTACTAGTTTTATATATAAATATTTGTGATCTACAATAATAACTCTAAAACAAGTATGTAAACACATAATAATTTAGAGAAATATATATGACTGGTATATTTTATTTTTTTGAATAAATAGTTTTATACATGTAATTAATATTACAATGTAATATTCTGCATAAATGCACCCGTGATGTCACATGTGAATGCTTAGAAATACATTTTATGACTACCAATTTAATTTTATTTTCTATTTACTATTTTATATTGTAAAGAAGAAAAGTAGAATTTTTCCTTTTATGATCTTTTAAATAAGATAATTTAAAAATAAATGTGTACCTGTAGACTAGATTCACTATAAACTGGTCTATGGTCGCTCAATTTAATTGACTCAATGTGCTTATACGATAGTACATTTATTACACACTTTTTGTTTGATGGATCAATAGTTTTGTATAAAATACGATCTGTCCATGCAGGTCTTCTCCTAAACATAATTTTTATTATTAAGTATATATATACTCATTATATTTTTAGCAGAAAGTGCCAACGTACTTTAGATCGTAACTGCAAGTACCAACAACATATCTATAAGTGGGTGGGAACATTGGTAATATTTCGAAAAAACCTTTAAAAGCCTTTGAATTTTGCACAACTGTAGTTAATTCATCTTGTGCCCAGATATTAGTCAATGTTTTTGCAGTTTTATGTGATGATTTTACATTTTTAACATAACGTGCGATTTCTTCAGCTGATTTTAATTTACTATTGTCTAAACGGAAATTAAGATCACCAAACCAAAATACACAGCTGAAAAATAAAATAATATTCAACTTATTATATTTAAAACACAGTATTAGAGCCATGTCACACTCGGGATTTTTTGCCATCTGTCCAAACGGTTTTATATATGTTCCAGGTATAATACAGTGTTTTTCTTGCTGTCAAATCCAAAAGGTTTTACAGTTTAATTATGAAATTTGTATAATTATTATTTATTTTATCATAGAAAACTGTTAGGAAAAATACAATGTGACGCTGCCTGTAAAATAACTCACATGTAGCGCAATTAATCCTGAAGTAAACCTTCGTCAATAAAACTACACACCGATGACGAAAAAAACCATAGTATGTTGTAGCCAGTAGTTTTTAGATTTTAATATGAATAAATTGACTATGCACTGATTTCAATTATAATCATTATAAAACTATAATGACATATCAAATGGTGTTATCATTATATAATTAGAATATATTGTTTTAATTTGATGCACTATTTGAAAATATAAAATAATATAAAAATACATAATACTCAGCACTCTAAAATATATATATAAAAATAAAGAAAGACATGAGCACTATAGAAACTAAAAATTACGAGTGCAGTTAATATGTTAGTACAACTGAAAATTAGGAAATTTATATTTTATTAGTTTTAATAAAATGTCCAATATTAAAGTAAATTAACTTATTATCAAATTTTCTAGTCAAAAACATTATCTATACTATATATCTATACTATATAAATTGTTTTTTTTCTTTGATATTATAATGAATTTACAAATAATTATACTTTTTCAATACAAGGTTTTTTCTACTACAATCTTAAATAGATTAGAGTAATATGTTTCAGAAATAGTAGGTGAATATCAATGTGGATTTTAAGAAAAGATTGACCGCAATGATCATTTTTTGCGTATGATGAGTTACACATAATTATTGACTTCAAGCAGGCATTTAATATCATTGTTAAGAGTCAACTATGGATTGCACTGAAAGATTTTGAAATTTCCAACACGTTTGTACATTTAATTAGAAATTTTAATTCAAAAACTTTTCAAGGCAAATATTAAGCAAACATAAGACTGTGATTGATGAAGAAAATTGGTAGAAACTACAAAAAGACTTCATAGCTTTTTTCAAAACAAGAAAAAATGTCTCTTCAAAATTAAAAAAAAAAACTACCACCCTACATAAATAATGCTCTCATATTTATATTTGATAATAAAGTAAATTTACTCTAATATTAGAAAAATGCAAAACATTTTCTACATTGTTAATTGGATAGTTGAAAACAAAAAATCTGAATGTAGTGTCAGCAGCCCAAGCTTCTATATAGAAATTACGGTTTTTTTCGAATATTTTTACTTATATCCACTCAAAACTAATTTTAACTCTGGTGTTTTCAAAATGTAACACTGGCCATAATATAATCAAATATAACTTACGAACAACCAAAAAATGAAAATGTAGCATTTAGGACACACATTTTTTACATTTTAATTTATAGAAATGTCTCCTGTCTTAATTATATTTAACAACACTATTAACATCAAATTATAGTTTAAATTTGATAATTGAGAAGCTTATTTAAAGAAAGTCCCAATTCGGAATATGGGAATTTTTCAGAAAAACTATTTTTTATGTAGGTACATTTTTTTTTTTTAAGAATGAAAACTTAATAATTTTCCTTTATTCATTACTATAAATGAGTCGTTTAATTTATAAAATATTAATTTTTAAATTTTAATTCAACCTGAGGAATTTTTTAAGTTGTAAAATTGAGCCCTTGTTCCAATCAAAATTTTAAAATTTATAGTTTATAATTATTTAAAAAGAAAACATTATATAATTTTTCCCTTTTACTTATATATTTGTATACAGTTTTTAGGTACTTCCTTTTATTCTCAAACCATTCTTTTTCTTTTCTTCTCCTTTTTACTTTAATTACACTTGCCTCAGCATTTTCAGGAACGATAATTTATATAATTTATAACTAGTATAAAACAATAATTTATCGAGATTGAATATAAAAACATAATAGGTATAATAAAATTAATTAATATTAAAATACCAGTATTTCAAATGATGTGATAACATAAAACACATGACTGATAACAAATTATTTTTCAGTGGAACAAAGTCCCAACTTCATTAATTGGGCCATTGTTCGAATTAAATTAAATTATGTTTGTCTATTACAGTATATTTTCGTGTGTATAGAAGGATAATATTCTACCACAATATGAAATAAAAAAAAATAGGAAATTATGATAAGAAAAAATAAATTTAATAAGCGTCTCAATTATATTGAAATTTTCATATTTAACACTTTCAAATAATTTTCATGACTAACTATTATTACTGGTAAAAGTATTCATTAAAAACATTGTATTACATACTCATGATTTAAAATTGTTCTTCTAGATGAACCAAAATGTTGACTTTCAAGAATTTTGTGATAATCATTAATTCGATTTGTTAAATATTCTTCATGGGCAGCAAAGTGACAGTTAACACAACATATTGTAATGTCATGAATTTTAAAACTAAAACTAATACCGCCTTTATTTCCCTAAAGTTTGACAATAAATAATTATTAATTAATAATATTAACAAAATATTTTAAATAATAATTAATTTACCCAAAGACCCAAAAGTCCAGTACGGGTTTCTGAAATTTCCATTTCCTTTAAATGAGAAATGTGTTTTTTTTTACAAAAAACATTTAACAGTAAACCGACCATTTTTACAGTACGGATCTTCACATAATCAAAGTCGCTTATTGCATCCCTAATAAAGACATTAATATTTTAATTACCTATTTGTTATTAAATTTAAATATTTCAATTAAACCTAATAGCTGCAGTCCATGGATCTTCAAGTATTGAATCTAATATCAAGTTCTGTGGTTGAGCTTTAATTTCTTGAAACCTAAAATTTAAAAAAATAATTTAAAATTAAACACAACCTACTATATTTTATACATTAAAATATAATTAAATTAAAATTATTGTCCTATGTAAAAAAAAATGTAATAAAACAATTACACCTAGTACTAAAACTTTTATTGGTTCATAAAAATATTCTTAATTCTTAGTTTCTAAATAACTTATTTTATTTAAATATATAATTTATTTATCAAAATAAATTAATACTGATCTTCTTTTGTATTCACACATAGAAACAATAGGGTTTATTATTTAGATATTATTATAATGATGTGTATAACATATAGCATATTTATAATTTACCACTATTATTTGATGACACAATAAACATAATTATTGAATTTTTATTTTTATTAAATTAAACTTAAAACCCTAATTATATAAAATGATAGGTCCAAACATAAAATATGTATATTTTATACTTAAAATAATTAATAAAATATCAAAAACATTTTAGACACCTACCTACCTATAATATTATTAATTTCAGGAACAGCATGAAATCTTCTGACATTGACCAATTTGAGAGGAATTATACGTTTAACGTTGCATACAATTATTTTTTATACCAACATTATGTTATCTTTTCCTGACATCTGAAATTGAAGGCAGATATAGATATATATAGATAAGGCAGACACATCCCTCAAGCATGAATTTGCTTATTTTTATTTAATTATTTCATCATTGTATGATAATAGTATATCTTTTAGAATAAATTTAATGACACGCTTTGCTGTTAAAAACTCGTCATTTGTAAGTCTAAGTGACACATTACATTTCTATTAATAGCTAGAAATTGTGGAAACATCTAATACACATAATGAACTACTTTTAATGCATTTATCATAATCAATTGCATTTCATCAAAATGATAAAGGCCACATTCTCTAAAACAATTTTTAATAACTTTATGAAGTCAAATGCTTTTTTAAATATGGTAACAAAATTAAATTTGTTAATAGTTTTGATTTAGACTATATTTATGGACATTAAAAATAGAGACATCACATGGTTATAGTATATGTGTAGCATTTAGAGGCTCATTTATACCTAATAAGTAACAGGTACCTAATTAATGGTTTAAAGCATACTTTTTAGATTGGTATTGTTCATTCACTAGGATTTACATTGAAACACCAGAAACAAACAAAAAAAACCTATTCATTTACTGGTACAACTCATTTAATGCAAAATTGTTATATATAAATTATTTTTGTAAAAGCAAATATAATTAAATCTGTTTATTTTGAATAAAGTATTTTTTTTTACTTTTCCAGTGACTGAACACTGTTCATTTAATAGATTTTCATTATATTTCCAATCCAGTAAATGAACACCAAGGATTGATGGTTAAATAATTATTTTAGATAACTAAAAATGAGAAATTTGTATTTTTCAACATTTATATAGTAATAATATCACATATTTATCTTTAAAATTCAACAATCGCATTAACAAAAACTTATTTTCGATAGCTGAAATCTTTCGAAAATTGAACTTTTTTCATCATTATTGCCTATTACTACACAAGTCTGATAAACAACATTACTGTCAATAAATTCAAATCTTATTAAATATATATATATATGTATATTAACAGTGTTACCAAAATCATTATTTCTATTTTTTTTTTAAATCAATCTTGTATGAAGAACGCTTTTGTCCAGTATTTATGATAATTAAAAACGTAAAATTTGTTCATTCACTGATGTCGTCATCCATTACAAAATATTATTATTGGAAACATCTTTGTATTGTATTTATCAAATTTATTGTAATTTTAAACATAGCTATAATATAGAAATACTTATTTGAAATAAAACAAAATAAATTAATATATGTACATAAGAATGTGGGTCTTTTACATTTTATTTTAAATATTTAGATAATCATAAAAAATTAAGATTTAATATATAATATTTATTATATGTTAATATATATTATAAAATTGATCTTGAGATTTTGTAAAATTATAATCCATATATTTGTACCTTTTTTTCAAATTTATCCAGTTCATTTTTTTTTCACAGAGAAAAAATATAAAAACATATGCCTAGTACAAGATCTATTTTAGCAGTGGCCTGGATATTTTTAAAAAAATTTCCCTAATATTAAATAATTATGAACTGAAATAGAATGAAAATTAAAAGATATGCAAAATATCATATTTAGTTTCCTACTATTTTTGACCTCTGAAGGTCAATATTAATTTTGGTTTAATTTTTTTTTCTATTTTATTTATAACAAACGTTTAATCACTGTATTCTGAATGGCTATATATAAACAAAGACATAACTTTAAATTATTAGAACTAATTTTATAATACATTAATAATACACTTTATATAAATATATATTTTAAGTTATACACAACATTTTTAACACATAATAACTATGTCAATCAAGTTTAAATAATGGTAGGGTAGGGTCTATACTGTTTTTTATGATATTTTTAAATAAGTCACAAATTTCTATATATAAAAATTAATACATGAATGATGAAAATTAGTTAAAGAAGTCAATGTTCTGTTAATGGCAATTTATCCAAATAAACGTTTTTGAATATAATGGATATTTAATTATGAATATTTTTCATTCATTAAATTATTGTTTATATTTTAACCACAAAGTATATTTTACACTCATAAATAAATATATTTTATAACCACATACACAAAATACAAATCCAATTGATACTATTTATTAAATTCAATAAACCATACTGAAATATGTGTACTAATAAATTTATATATATCGAAATACTAAATAAAGTAAATCAATTAATATAAATGTACAGTAGAAACAAAAATGAAAAACTATATCAAAGGGGAAAATTATAGGTATAATTGTTATCAATCTACTCTATGTCAAATATGCAGTTGTGGGCATAACTCAAGTTATTTCTCAAAATTGATAATTAATTATAATAGATATAGAATTAGAATAGCCATGTATCAGGATTTAGATAAGTATTACTCTTTCTCAGAAACAATTTCTTTAACAAAATATAAGAGTAATTTGATATGTTTATTCGGTTGCAATATTTTGTTACATAAATATCAAAAAATCGGTGAATTGTTAAAGGGTAGGTACATGGTTTGTAAATGTAAAATTATTTTTATAATTGTAATATAATAAATGAATAGAGTAAATATGTAATTTATCAAGATTGAAATTTAAAATAATAACAGATTTTAAATATTTAATCAATTAAAAAAATGTCGATTTCTACCTATAATCAATGAATTTTTTTGATTTTTTTCTAGATTTAAGCATATAGGTAACAATTTAGGTTTTTGAATATAAAATAAATTGTATTTGTTATAATTTGTTTCAAAATACTTAATTAAAACAGGTTCAAGTTCACTTTTAGTTCCTGGTTTGAATTAGATAAACTAGTTTTTTGCATTTAATAGTATTATAACAGGATTTAAAATGGTGATTAAATGGTATAAAATAAATGTTACAAAATACCAAATTTAAGCTGGTATTCAAAAAATTATAAATAGGACTGATGTTCTAAATAATCTTTCATGTAATTTATAAAATAAAAATAATACTAAAACCAAATAAAACAAAACTTCCACTATTAAAAATTAAAAATAAGGTAAACTTATATAATATTAAATAATATATTTTTTCCGAAATATAAAAAAAATCTAATAAATAAAATCATTACAATTAGCTATTTTAAATCTTGTCTTAAAAAATAAATCACCGTTTTTTTTGGACATTAGTAACATACATAAAAATAATCACACCATGTCATTGTTTTCATATTTAAAATAAGACTAATTGAACCTACCTATATTATTATTGCAATATTAAATTCTCATATTTTTAATATGGTTAGGTATCTTTTCCGAGATATATTTTTCCAAGTGTAATTGAGCGATTGAAATAAATGTACATCAGATTTCTGAATTCTGAGATTTCCCAAGGAATTCCAGCACTTTGTACACAGATTTCCTGTCGCCAATTACCCCCCCCCCCTCAGTATTTTTCTTATACAATAACCATAGTGCTATACAAATAGATTGCTTACCCAAACAAGCAAAAGTCTGGTAATTGTTCTTCGGTGCGGTCTTTCCATTGTAGTAAATCGTCTAAATGTTGATTAGGAGATTTTGTAGCGACGTTATAGGTCACAATGTAGAATCTGTTATAAAAACATGCAACATGAATGAAAATACATGAAATAATAAAATAGATATTGAAATCGAAATAAAAAAATCCAACGCTTACGTTAAATCACCCATTTTCCTGTGTCCATGGGAAGAACACAGACGAGTCGACCTTCAACGATTTCTCAGTCATCTGTAAACAGTTTTAACACAAATAAATATTTATACGCACGTGTGCGAGTGCTCGGAAGGTTCGGTTAAGTTAACGAAAACTTACGCATAATATTATAGTTTCGTATTGCGGCCAGATAAAATTCGACGATTTAACGCGAGCACGGCAATTAATGTTGAACGACTACTACGATTAAGTATATATTTTGCGTTAATTGTTGCAAAACGATCGACCGGTATACAACGAATAAGCCCTATTTACGACGTGTCAGTTTACAGGAAGCGGTCATTACTGATTGATAAGAAGACGTTCCTCAAGAAGCACAGTAATTATTATTTACCGTCGTTTGGTTCTGTGTTCGCAATGTACAATATAGTAACCGGTAGTTGGGCAGTATCCCGGAAATGGTAATATTATATTTTATATGGCGTCCCGTGTTTACAGCCACTCGGCCGACAGACGACTGAACGACGGCCAATCGATATTATCTTGGAAATGGTCGCGATAAAATTAATGGCGTTTTCTGTTTTATAATTATTTATTTTTTTTTTTTACTGTCCTACCGATGGACTGGATTCATGTCCACGTAGGTGGGGCGGTCCTGTGACGACACTATAGCACTTGGACACTTTCATTTTTCTACACACGACCGTCGCCGTTTTTAAGCATCTCAGTTCTAACTACCGAGTGACGACTGACGAATGAAGACTGCCCGTAGTTGTAGTGGCGCAGAATAAAATTGCCGTGGCAGTTTTGTGCACGTAGTAAACTCGTATGATGAACACCGGAGATTTTGAAGGACATTTCGCTAGCGTTACCCGACGACAACCAGTTCGGCCGCAGCCGGTTGTTTCGCCGTTTTTATATGCCTACAGCTCTACACAACACGGTCACGATTCACGAATTGATTCCGGTTTATGATCAAGTTCCTGGTGTTTCTGCTTATTATTCAACGTATACATTTTTATCATTGTGATAATTATTGTTATCGTTATCAGTGTTGATAATGACGCACGGCGACCTTGACATTATTTAATATTTATGGTTTTATGGGGTCCAATGGTCGAAACACTTGTTTTGGTGCACGAGGTCCCCGGTTCGACACCTAGGTAGCAAATTACCAATTATGTACCAAACCCGTACAATAATTCGGTGTTATTAAGAACGATCTTGCGACTTCCCGTATATGTTCAAACACTTGAGCATGTTGGGGTTTGGGAAATAAGAGGATGTAAAATTGTAAATTTTTAATATATTTACTCCATAAGTCGACTCGTATAAGAGTAACAATTAATAATTTAATAAAAAAAATAACAATTGTGAAATATAAGACCGATGAAGGGAATTCGAAAAATTGTCAACAATGATTAGCGGACGAGGATTATTGTGGAAACTGGAAATTAATACATTATATTCCCAGAAAAAATAAAACTGGGAATTTTAATGTAATAGGTAGGTACCACAGAATAAATGAAATAAAAAATTTCAATTATTCTGTGGTATTTTTTTTATAGTACATCTAATTTTTTCTCTCATTATTAGCTGGCCGTTGGCACTAAGTATAAGATGCAACTTCACGTATTATTATAGGAGAGTCAAAGATGATTTTTGATAGCTGTACTATACAAGCATAACTACCAAATTATTGAACGGGATCGGTAATTATGACAAAGACTAGACGCTACCAACGAGAAGGCTACCTGGCTACCTCATTTGCTATCTGTGAGTCGAACCGAGAACCTCGTATGCCGAAACGTGCGTTTCGGCCACAGTCGATGTAGTACAGAATAAAATATTTATTTTATGTACTAGGTACATATATTAATATATATTAATAAAATAAATATTTTATTCTGTGCTAGGAATACAAGGTTCGGTGTTAATAAGTATTTGCTAGGGTGGCCAACCCCATCCATATCCTTACCATGGATAAATGGCCTCTTTGAAGTAGATAAAATTTTCTACTTGAAAATGTGGTTACATGTACAGATTGGTTCATGACTTCTGGTCGAAATATTGTACACAGAAAAAATAAATAAACATCATTAACTTCAATCATTATCATTAGAAACATCAACCATTTATACTTTATAGCTTCCTCGCTCCGCTCAAAATCTAAAAAAAGCCATGGGCCTTTACATCCTCATCCACCCCCGTGAGCACGCCACTACTATGAGCCTGTTATATATTGTGCAGATAATATAATGCTATATAGTAAGAGAAAATATTCAAGAAGTGTAGTGAAGCTCTAGAGGGTAAAGTTAAGATAAAAGGTACAGAATAGTTTGATCCATAGCACGATTTAAGATAATTATCTTAAATATTATATGTCTATGGTTTGATCACAGAATATTTTGTGATTTGATTGTGGATAAAAGTGACTTCGAGGAAGATATGGAATTAGGAAAACAAAAAATGTGGATGATGGATAGAAGTTTCAAGTATTTTGTGTAATAATAGGATCCCAATTAGGCTAAAAAGTAAATGATATAAGACGGTATTGAAGCCTTGAATGGTGTACATTATAATTAGGATCATCGTATATTAAAAAATATTCAGTTCAAAACATACAAATAAATACGGAGTAACAGACAAAGAAAATCCGTCAAACACTAACTTTAACGAGTTTTCAATTTTAAACTTATATCTTTTATAAATACAGTTAATTTTTGTATTAAAAGTTTTCTCTTGGTCTACAAATAATTTACCTTATAATATTAGTTTTTGGATATTTTTTTTATTTTTGTCCAAAGTTGTATGCAGGGTTCTATAACTCAGGAGTCCCAAGTTGGGACACCCTACTAATTTTTACTTATCTTTATTACAAGATGGTTCAAATATATATTTTTTAAAAACAACTGAAAAAAAAAAACTTAAATAACCTTTTAAATAATATATTTTATATTATAATGGAACATATTATGTTACAAACTAAAAATTAACAATTCAGTCTGTTCTTTTTTTAATACTTACCTATATATCATTATAAAATTACATTTATAAACAATGATTAAAATAAATAAATAAAAATGTGTCTCAAGTCGTTTACATGTAAAAAACATAAGGTACCAAGTTTAAATTTTTTTACTTAAAACTATACATATATTTACCAAAAAAATTATAAGTAATAACAATAGGTAATTTGATGCATTATATAGGTACCTTACCGATGAAGTTTCTAAAGGCTATTAAATGTTGAAAAATTAAAACACATTTACAGTATTATCGTTTTTGTTTTAGGAGATTTTGTCATATCAAGTCTATAAAATAAATTGTATAGAAAATGATGAAAAAAAAAATGTCGATTAACTGAAATACATTGAACCACGGTGAATCAACATCATTTAACTGTTCCAAGTTGTAGCATTTGACGATAATAATAAATTATTAATCATATTCAAATATGCTAAAGTTGTTTCATTACAATTTTCACCAATTTTTTTTTTTACACACAAATTCAAAATTAAGCTGAATTTTTGGGAGATTATATGGCAAACCTGCTCTTCTAGGTAATGCTAATGAGCCAAATCAAACTGGGACACAATTCACCCAACTATAAAATATATATATGTAGAAAGAAAGAGAAAAATAATAATTGGTTGGATATGACAAGGAGTGATATGAAGACGACTAATTTGGCCAACCTCAGATAGCTGGGAGAAAGTGAGATTATTAGAGAAAATAAATAGTATCATTCTTGGCACGTGATCTATAGCGCTACACTCGGGATGGTGACCAATTATGTAATTATACATTTAAAATGTTTGCACGGATAGGGCCGGCGAGATTTCCTGGTGGGTAAGAGTAAGAGGTAAATTAATAGATATTGATATATATGAGCTATGGGCCGCCTAAATTGAATTTTCCCGGGTCGAATTACAATCCCAATCCGTTCCTGTGTCTGTTTCTAAATTATTATTTTTAATAATATATTTAATTTAATTAATTTACAAATATATAAATTTTAATCATCATGTTTTCATAATCCACTCATAATACCAAAATATTAAAAAAACATTTGTATATTAGTAAGTTGACACTTATTAGTATATTGCACAAATTCTATCCCATATTTAAATCTTAAAATTAAAAAAAAAAAACTAGATGATAAGAGATCCCTCAGATCTGTAAACAACTTAAGTAGTACCATCGATTATAATAATAAAATATAATATTATTAATCAATGGTAGGTAGTACCGATAACAATATATTATATAAAATTAAATTGAATTATTATTTTTTTTTTTTTGTAAAATATAAAATTAAACATTTTTACCATTATAATATTATTATATTTTACTTTGTAATTTGCATTTTCTCCAATTATTTAAATTATTTATTTATGAGTATGCTTTTAATAATATACATACAATCACCTTATCAATGAGGAGCAAGTTCTACACCCACAAATATTTAACCACCCTTTAATTTAAATTTCAATACCAAAATGTATTAGGTACAAATATAAATAATCATAACTCTACATGAACACGTTTTTATATTACATTTTTCCAAAGTAATATGGAATAGAGTACAACACATTTACAATTTAGACCATGGTGTAGAAGTAGAAATAGTATGATTTTGATTTTAGTATGAAAAAACTAAATCAGTAATACTAGTTAAAGATATTTAAAATTTTAAATTATCAATATTTTTATTATTTACAATGTAATGAAAGTTTAAAACTGTATATTTATTTTATTCGGAATAAGAAACATACTAGACATTCAACTTGTGTGCACAGACAGGGTTTTGTTACACTTTGGGTCTATCATATCAATGTTGTTCCATTCTAGTATTGACAGCAAATGTGTAGTGCCTTTTTAGTCTTAAAGCCTGGTACAGAACTTATTCTGAGTAGAGTAATTAAAAATTGATTTTGACTAATATGTGTGTAATTCAGAGGTACACTATTTTCCTATTTAAAAGTAAGTATATACTATTACGCTAATTTTATATCAAACATTGTTTGAAATATACAATATAGAATTTTTGATAGATTACAACTATGATATGATATAATATTGCGTATGATAACATGCTAAAGTAAAACTAAAGTTCATATTTAAAACATGGAGAATTCAAAATATTACTATTACCAAACTATTTAGAAATAAAAAATATATATTTGATGAAATTAGTTACAAGATTTCAAATAATTTTGGACAAACATTCTATTCCAACATTATATGTACACTAAATAAGTAAATAATATGCATGTAAGTAAAGTATATACAACAATCATAGTTCATATATTAGTATCTAAAATTAAACATTTAAAAAAAATCAACATTTTATAAAGAAGAGATAATTATAATCAGATTAAAATCTAAAGCACATTATACGCCAATCAAATACATTTTAGTTTGCAAATTCATATCATAATTAGAAATAATTCTTTTGATAATATTCACTATAACTCAATGATTTTCCTATAATAAGGGATGCCACTTTGTTAATTAATTAAAGTGATTTATATATATATATATAAACCTTTATTGAAATAATTAAAAATTAGAACTATGTTAACCTTAATTGGTATGTAATATAATAGTTACATAAATATTCTACAAACAATTTTTAATTGATTAAAATTACAATTCAAGATACTATTTTATATTTAAAATCATAGTATAATAACTGAAAACCTATGCAGTAAAATAAATAGCATTTTTATTCTACAATACAATAGATAACAAAAATCTATTATTTTCTTGATCAAATTCAAAAATATGAAAAGCCTGAACCACTTATTTATTCTATTTTATTATAATAAATATAATTAATTACCTACATTTTGCTTATTTTTGTAGCATCTAAACCAAAAATTAACAATCGACGAAATAAGATTATATAATAATTTACACCAAATTATATTTTTATGACAACTACCTGAAGAATAAAAATCATAATAGTTAATTTCACCATTGCCAACAAATATTATATTTTCACTAATTATTTTTTTTTTTTATTTCTTGTTCACTATGTAATATCTAATAAGTATAGTTGTTACCAGAAAATGTGGCAATTTACATAAAATAAATATTTATCAGTAATAATATCCCCAACTAGTTATTGTATTCAAATAATTTCTATTATATATCTATTGCAGATGTAAAAAAAAAAAAATACAACAAACTAGTTTTCTAGTGGCGATTGTAACATTGTTAACAAAATTCATTAATAGACTGAAGAACATAATTTACCTGATAAAGTAAAAGACCTTATTTAAAAATTGAATATTTAACACAACATAAATTATCTAGGCTATAAATGCCGATAAAAAAAAATATCATTTTAAACATTTTAACTATTAACATAATCTACCTGTGAATAGACTGCTGAACCTACAATTTTAAATTGCCTTCATTAATTAAATTTCATGTTAAATTTGTATTGAAGATTTATTGTAATTTTTATTTTTAAACTTTAATAGTTAAATGTGACAGAGCCCTGGTATAATACAAATCAATAAATTTGTTGAAAAAATTAATGATTTGTCAATATATCATAAACATTTTCAAGGCTGTAATGTACGTATTATACTTTATGTAGTACATACACACAAAAAAAAAAAACACGCAAGTAATGGTAAAAAAAAAATGTACATATATTTTTTTTTAAAATGATGTATTCTAATATATATATATATTGTATTTATGTTATTTGTTTAATTAAACAAACAAAAATCACATTTTTTTTTTTAAATTTTAGTATCTTTGTATCATTTCTTACATAGGCTAATGATTTAACAAATTTATGTCTAGTTATATATTGTTTCTTACAAATTCGGGTTCTATTAACCTATTAAGTGGTTTTTGATATTTATTTATAGATGAAACCAATAACCTTAAGGAAAAAAAACCTATTGTAAAAATTATGAAACGAAGAACAAACCATATATATTTTTTTTTTAAAACAGCTGTCAAAAAAGTATTAATTGAAAAAAATTGTCTAAACAGAACTAAAACTAAAGATAAAGAAACAGTCTGGGAAAGTTTATTATTTTAAATTAAGAATTATATTATGTTCTTTCAAAAAATTAAATATACTTAGGAATATGATGACTTAAGTCCCAGAGTTTTTATTTAATGTGCATGCGGCAATAAATTTCCGCTCAATTGAATATTATTAAACAAAACGTACCAAATATCAATTGATTTCATCACAAATTATGCACGACAAAAATTAAAATCTCAGGATTATAAGAAAAGAAATGTTAACTATATACAAAGTAATTTTTCCATGGGAAAATATTTTTTTTTTTTTTTTTTTTAAGGTTTTTGTTTTTATATTTACGTTGAATTTACAGTGACATTGAAAGAAACTTGGATTGTGTGTTCATCAAGCTACTGTAAAATACCAAAAACAAAAAAATGTAATTAAGATTACAATATATACAATATAAATAGAAATAAGAAAGTAAGATTTACACACGACAATATAAATAATATTTTTGAAATATAAATATTAGGTCATAAAATCTGCATTTAGAAGTATTGCACTGTCTATCATGAAAATTAAGGCAACATAAAATTTCACTAAGTAAAACATTAATTTTGACGTCTGGATTAAAAATTCCCTCTTGAAAGTACCATCCTGATCAATGGAAATCATAACAATATTTATTATTCGTAATAGGTATTTTTTCAACTTTGTTACCATAAATTTTATTTTGCCTTGTGAAATTTTACTTTATATATCCCATTAAATAGACAAATACAGCATACAGAAAAGTATTATGTAGTAGTCTTAATACCTTTTAGTTTGGCGTGAAAAGATAGCAAAGATCATAAATACAAACCTGCTACTCGTTGAGGGGATACTGCATTTGGTTGACGTTGATCCTGTTTGTTGGTTGATCTTGGCCGATAGTTATAGCCACGGTTACCAGGATTATTACGCATATACCCATTATTTTGTTGACGGTAGTTATAATTTACTCCTTGACGATTGTTATTATAGTTGTTACCATTATTGTAGGAGTTAGGGTTGGGCCGATAATTGCTGTTATTATTGTTATAATAACCGCCACGACCACGATGGTATTGACCACGTCTTGCCATTGCTACACCAAATGTCTCAGAATTCAATTTACGTTCTGTACGCCAATCAGTCCTTTGTGAATGTCTTGAAAATAATAAAGGCATAATTTTATTTAAATATTTAGTTTTAGAATATTATAATTTACCCTTTGCTTCTTTCAACAGCTTCACAACTAATTGAATCAAAGAACGATTTAGATTTGTCATAAAATACTTTTTGATCATCATCTCCTTCATTTTCAGTTTCTACAACACCAGATTCATTTCCACTGTCAATACGAGTGGGTTTTTTAACAGCAACTTGTTCTCCATCATTGATATGGAGTGCAGAATCACCATTTACAGAAGGAGTCCCCCCATTTACTAAAGTAACTTCTTCAGTAGTATCATCAAAACCATCATCTAAATAAATAAACAGAGATGTAATACAAATAACAAATAATAATTAGTTATTATAATGCATAACTATATAATAATATAACTAATAAATATTTATATAAGGTATGTCTTCCCACGGTTAAAGATTGTTGTATAAAAAATTATGGTTAGAGAGAATTGTGAATTGTTCTAATGGAAAAAAAACTTATTGTAATAGGGAAATATAACATCATTGTAACTGCTAAAATATCTAGAAACTATATTTATTATTACCACAATCATTATATACTAGTTTTTATTATTATCATTATATACTAGTTAATAATTGTACGCTTGAATGCTAGATACAACTCTCCATGATGTAAGAGAAATATTAAAATATGGCTATGTTTCATCTAAAACTGTAAATAGAGTTAGAATAAAACAAGTATTAAATTATTTATTTATAAACACCCTTAAAGACAGTGGATACAATTGAACAATATGTACAGAATATATACTAAGAATAGTATAAAAATTAAACCTAAACTTTTCAACAATAAAACAATAAAATAAAATATTTTTAATAGTAAAAGAAATAAAAAACGAAACTCAGCTAATGTTTATTTATGAGACGGCATTCTATGAAGAGAGTAGTTATGCTTATAAGATGTGGGAGTGATTATGAAATAAAGTATGATGTTTGATTGAGTGAGAAAGGATATGGAAAGGTACAAAAGAGAGTAATCCAGGAGCATATTGAGAGAACCATCTAAGAAAGATTAACCTTCTTATTTAATTATAAAATTTAATAATTAAGATTGATCAAATGTTCCCATAAGTCAAATCTTATGTTGACTGAATTTGAATATAAATATATTATTTGTATAATTTATAAACACTGTTAACCAATTAATAGTTTATAGAACTATAGTGGCGTATATTCAAAGATTTCCAATATCCAAAAACACGCGTTTTGTTTATGAGGTCTCCCAACCAATTTTGATTGACTGGACATATATATATATATATATATATATATATATATTGTGAATCATGCTTAGGATTCTTATGCTCAACATAAAATTCTTTTCAGAATATAATTAATCAAATTGTGTATTAAAAAAAAAAAATCAGTAGGTATATTGACAATATTGCCATGCTAAGCAGGACAACCAGTGAAACAGTTTCAGAAAATTAATTTGTATATAAAGCTACATAATCAACATTATAGTATTAAACTATTTTTAAATTGTAGATTTGACGGAGCATATTTTTTTTATTCTTTCAATGTTAAAAAAAAAGTAGGTACTTACGCATTTTTTGATAATTATTTATCAGAAGTAAAATCAGTTAATCCATTTTTTTTTCAAGGATACCGTTTTTAATGCTTACAAAATTCTTCTAATGTACAAAAAAAAAGGTTAAATTAATTTACCAATACAAAAAAGTTAATTAATGAGAAAAACTAAATAAACAGGTTTATTATAGTTATAACTATACTCTATTCAGTTAAAGTATACTCAGTTGTGTCCGTGCTCGGTAAATGTAATATCAAACACCACGGCATGACACAATGTATATTATGAGCTTTATTATTACATATTTTTCACAACATTCCACTTGCATATACTATGAGATTCACATCATGAGATTGGGTATATTTTATAATTATCTTGTAAACTAAGTAACAATTATTAGCAATCGGCAGCCACAATACTGAATAAAGTATAGGGATGGGTGAAAATAAATTTTATATACCTAATAATAATTACAATTGAACATTTTGTAATCTGTATTCAATACTTTAGTCAATACAGCTCAAAATTATTTAAATTTTAAATTGATTATTAAAAATAATTAATTGTATAATTGTAATTGTAATAATGTATTTAACATAAATAATTTTTTTGTTATAGAAATACTCCAGATTACATCCAACAAGTTATAGCAGTCACTACCACTACAGAACATCCTACTACTTCTACAGACTACAGTAACCCCTGCATTGCATATTAAAATAATATTATATTTTTATTTCAATAAAATAAATTATGTTTCAACAATTTAGTCAATTTTGTATATTTATCGTTTATGATTGATGAATTAATGATTAATAATAAATACATATTAATATGCAATTAGAAGGGAAATATAATACATCAGAAATTGTACCAGTTTTACTTCTCTAAGGTTAGATATCAAGTGTTAACTACCTAAAATAGGTTGGAGTAAATTTTTTTTGCTTAGCATAGCATATATGTGATCAATATACCATAAACCCATATATTTTGTATTAACCACATGACAAATTTAATTTACAATTTCAAAATAAATATTCTGTAATTATA
Source organism: Pemphigus obesinymphae (assembly GCA_025469235.1). Classification (NCBI taxonomy): domain Eukaryota; kingdom Metazoa; phylum Arthropoda; class Insecta; order Hemiptera; family Aphididae; genus Pemphigus; species Pemphigus obesinymphae. The sequence goes on along the minus strand of JAIPRL010001157.1, from coordinate 34,386 downwards.
ATATATTCAAATACTAACCTATCTTAGTTCTAGATAATTTTTTAATTATCTCTTGGAATTCACTATTTGCCTTATCAAAATCATAATCTTCATCAAATTTCAATGAATTTGTTCTGGGTCCTTGTGTCTTACTAGGAGCTGGAAGACCAGTAGATCTGTTATTATAAAATGAACGACCTCCTGTAGCATTTGGAGCCATATTCTGTCTCCTAACTTGTTGTGGTGGCTGTTGTTGTTGCTGCTGTTGCTGTGGTTGCTGTTGATTGTTTTGATGATTATTCCAATTGCGGCCATTCATATTACGATTTCCATTTTGACGATTAGCCTATATAAATATAATTACTTAAGTCATATATATTAAAGAACAAATTTCAAATTATTCTTACAAAATGTTGATTATTATCTTGATGTTGAAAATCATTCCTTTGATAATGTTGATCATTTCTTTGGTAATGCTGTTGATCGTTCCTTTGATAGTTTTGCCTTTTTATAAGATAATAAATTAATTTTTCATATTTCTATTAAAAATACTATTTCAAGTTTCAACCAATGCTTACCCCTGTTGCCTAACTTGTTTACGAGTATCAGAAGAAGAAGTAGATCTATTGCGCTGACTTCTTCCTCCTCTTCCATTTCCTGGACTTGGTTGATTCCCACTTTGAACACTTTGATCAAATGTTGGACTACTTCTCTGACCATTAAATACATTTGGCTGAGCTGGTGTAGAGGAACGGGAACCACCAGATATTAAATCTAGGACATCTTTAAAATAGGAATTTTATTAAAATTAATTAAAATACATACTCTGAGCACATTAAATGTACCCTGTTTACGGACGAAAAATTGTCTGTGTCATGAGTATTGAACAACATATAATTATATACACAATGTTCAACTATAGTATGATTGCAAGGGGGAAACCGGTCGCCACCTGCGTGACAGGGTACACTCTTAACGTGCTCCGAGTATATATGTATATATATTATAGTATTAACTAAGAGAAAAACCAACAATACAATAAAAAATCAATAAAATGAAGCACAAATTCAAATATAATGCTATTTGAATTATAATAAGTTTATTGTATTTTTATATTTACAATGCTATATGTGAATTAGTTGTCTACGTATGATGAATATAGAAAAATAGTGGTTTTGAGAGATATAAAACATAAGACAGCGTGGAAGGATGAAGTGAAGAGAATTGTCAGTTATTTTGTGGGAAAAAGTATACCAATTAGGCATTAAATTTTATAAGAAGCCTGTAATAATAAACCCGGGGATTGCCATAGAAATGGAATTTAAAAGAACATGCTGTCATACTTAACGCTTTCCACAAAAAATATCTAAGCAGAGCAAAGAAGTTGGTGATATTATTAACAATTTTTTGTCTATAAAACTAGATACAGTACAAGCATATTATATGCATTTTATATAACATATGCTATTATTCATTTATAAAAATTATTCTTACTAAAATTAATAATCCTAATTTAACACTTTGGAATTAAAGTAACATTAATAGAAAAATAATGTTTAGATGCGAATAATCTACAAAATTACAATAAAATCACCCGGACTTTCCTTGTTATCCAGGTATGTAGCGACCATATGACCGTATCATATAGATTAGAATGGTGACTGGAGAAGATAACATATGAAATGCATACCATGAGCTAGTATAGATGGATAGTACCAAGTATGTTTAAAGGGATGTCGGGAGGAGTTAGTAAGATTAGTAAAGGGAAAAAGTGTACTTAAGGAACAATTGAAGAGGAAGGCCGAAAAAAAAGGTGGAGGGATGTAAAAGTGATGAGATGAAGAGGATGAGGGAGTTTTAATAAACAAAATGAAAGTGCTGAACTAGAATGATTGACCCAAAAAACTTGGAAGACTAAAAATAATAAAAAGATATTATCAATTCTAAATGTTATTGTGATGATAATAAAATTTAAAAAGTACAACACAACTTTCATGTTTTAAATAATAAAAAAAAGTGTTATACTTCATGACACTTCTAATATAGGAGGATACCTGGTTCAATTAGCTAATCATACTTTTCCATTATGGTATTTTCATTATTCAAATTTTAAAAACTAAAGATTCATTATCAAAATAAACATGAATTTTCCTTAGTGAATGTCAACTTGAATTTTATGTTTAGAAAAATACATTTACTAATCAAAATAAACCAATGTATTATAGCGTTTTTTTAGTATATTATTGCATTGAAGCTAGTCTACAATACTACAATACAAAACCCTATTACTATTGTTCACATACATTAAATATGAGTGTAATGTCCTCTTATAATATGTATAATTATTAACTTTCCAAACATTTCATATTATATCAATTTCAACATAGCAGGTAATTTCAAAATGTACTATTTTATTTTACTAAAATTTGTACTTTAAATTAATTTTTAAATTCATGCAAAGGACGAGATAATAAAACATTTTCAATAAATTAATAAGGTAAACTAATTTATGCTGCTCTTTATAAAGGCACTAACTAAAGCATCTGAAAATTGTATTGCCATGCATTAATTAAAGCTCTTGAATTTTTTTACAAAAGTGCCCAACAGCAATATGTACAAGCATGTCAAATACGCCCAAGCATTTGGGTTTGTTTAAATGCGTGTACATACCAGATTGGGCAGTCATCGGTTGTTTCGGCTGAATGACTGGTTGTGGATCTATAATCAGAGGAGACTCACTTGCTTGCTTATGTGATGGACCAGCATTTAAGTTCACACCCGACATAGGGTTATAAGAGTTTCCAACCTGATTGACTGAACCTAATTCATCCATAGATTGATAAGTAGAATTAAATCCACCCATTGTATTTGGAGGAACTGATAACTAAAATAAAAATTTAATTTATGGATATTAAATATAGGCACATATTAATAGGTTATATATTTATATATAATATTTTAATAGTTACTTGTACAATAGCAGGATCATTGAGAGGTATTTGTGGGGTGATTACTTTAATATCTTTAATATCAGAGCCGCGAAATAGTATATAGTTATATATCTGACTTTGTGCCGGAACCTTAAACTCTGTTGGACGATCCTCTGTTCCAAAAGATTGCACTGAAAAAGATAATTAGCAAATACTAAATACATTTTATACATAGGTACCATCATTTATATCATTAAGGTATTAGGTACACATTTTACTAATCTCTGAAAATTGAAAATTCTGATAATTTACCAAAACTTATATTTTACAGATCACTTTAAGAAATGTTTATATTTATTTTTTATTTTACAATATGTGTCTATATAATTACCTAATACATTTATTGTGCCCAAGATATACTTAAATGTAGGTAGGTACTTATTACTAATGCCATAAGAAAATAAAAAAATATTAAATGATATTACCTAAAGGTAAATTTAAAAATATACTTAATTAGGTATGAGAGTAATTAATTTAATGAATTTACTTTTTTAACCTATAACTTTATTTTAATATTATTTAATAAGTTATAATCACATACTTAAAAAACAACTAAATTTGGTATTTAGGTTTAAATAAAATGTCATTATATTAAGGTAGGTAGGTATGTATAAGAATTTATACATTTTTTTTTAAAATAATAAAATAAAATAATATAATATAAATAATATAATAAAAAAAAATAAAATTTTTAATTAAAAACAGATAGTTTAGTTAACAGATAGGTACACAATTTCTACTAACACAACTACAAAAAGAAAAACAGACATTTTAAATATATCTATATATTCCTCAGAGCATGTTAAGAGTGAAACCCATTTTCGGACGAAAACTCATCCACCACCCGCAGGTTAGTATTATACAATAACATGCCAGAGTAGCGATGGTCAGACTATGGTGAGATTGTAGAGTAGAAACTGGTCAACACGGGTTTCACTCGTATACTGGGTTGCATGAAGAACTAAAAACTTGTTATCAGTTCTGTAAAATTGATAGATATTATCAAATATACGGTTTTCGAATCAATAAGTTGTAGATCCGATTTCGGTTCTGTATAATTTAGTGTCCATCATCATTAAATCATTAAATTATAATTTTCATATTTACAAACTACAAGCCAAACCACAGTACAATTTAGTAAATATTTTTAATAAAGATTATTTTATATTGAGTACTTTTTTTAATTGTATAAATATATATTATGATGTCGGTACTCATAATTTTCATCTTCGCCTGACAAGTCTAATGAAGATAACATGATTGGTCAACACAAATATAATTATAGATTTAAATTATAACGAACAATAAAATTTAAATTACCATAAGGAAAAAAAAATATCTTATATTTGATAAGACTAATATGTGTATACACCCCGTTTATCAAGTAAGCAGTTATAACCTCATTAATATATAGTATTTACAATATTTTCATGAAACGCAATTCGTTCTATAACTTCTAATATACAGAACCGATAACTTTATCATACCAACAATTTACGGAACTGTTTTCATGCAACCCGGAATTAACGTGCTCAGAATATAGATTAGATACTTTCTATTTTCAACAATATGGTTAGAACCTACGTCCTATTAACAAAACAATTAGTAAAATGATAAAGGATTTTTCTTTGTATTTGTCGGTTTGTTTGTCTTTTTTTTTGTCGGTATACCCAAAAGCCAGACTTCAACCATATAATTTTATACCAGGATGGTCTCATTACATATGGAAATCTACCTACAGAATTATTTGTAAAATTACTTGAATGGATTCATTTGTATACCTATAGGTAGGTACCAAGTATATTTATTATAAAATAAAAATTATTAGGTACCTAGGTATAATTTAAAATTTTGAAATGTTTTTAAATGGGTGCTTTATAAAATATAGTTAGGGGTAATATATCTTTGTCGGTATACCCAAACAACTACTTATAATTGTAAGTAGGTAATTACAAATTTAATAGGTAGGTACCTATACACAAAATGTATGTCAAAATAAATTTTAGTTTTTAAGAGTATGAAAAAAATCTAGTACATATATGCTTAATGTGTAAACAAAAATAAATCGTTAATAAATTGATTCGATATTGAATGTCAACCCATTAAAAGGGACCATTTGGCATTTACTGTGGAAATAAATAAGTAAGATAAAGATGGGAAATAACACACATTTTAAGATAAGCGTATCTAAATATAGGATACACTATATTAAATAACAATTATTACTGTATTGTATACATAATAATTAAAAGAAAGATTTTTAGTAACCAGTAATAATACCAATTTTGAACCCCTTATAATACACCTTTAAAAACGTCAACATATTATTATATATATTGGGCAAGGATCGAACTTTATCGAAAAGTTTAGAAATAACAACAAAGGTAACAAATAATGACTACCAGACTTCCTGGGAAAGTTAAGGTACCTAATTAGTGAAATGCATAAAAATATATTACCGTGAGACAAGGCAATGGTACATTCTTGAGGGTCAACTGTGAACAGTTTACCCTCATACCTAATATCGGCCTTTGATATTAGGCTGATTTTGCTTCCCAATTCCGGCATACTCATTTTGCTGAAAGATGTTAAATGTTGTTCTTATGGCGGCAAATAAGCGAATTATTAAGTCAATAAAAACGGCAGTGCGGTGAAATTAATTATACATTAATTATGAAAATCGGAATAATACGCACGAAATATCATACATTAGGGAAAATAAAATATACAAACAACTAACGTTACATCTCAGAGAGAAATGAAAATACAATTTTTCGCAAGACGAGATACGTACAATAGAACCAAAACGACGCAAATGACGTCGAAGTCGGACGTCGCCATTTTCCTAGTAGGTCTCTGCACAGTATAGCCAACTGTCGAATCACATGGTATACGATTTATGGAATGGGTTGTAGACAGTGTTCACCTAAAAGTGGAAGGGGAAAAGCACGGTTGTACATCCACAAAATAAAATGTTGTTTTGGAAATCTACAACCGTTGGAAAAGTAACAATAACCTCAAAACCTTCTTGAATCTTGATCTTGAATAACAATTTACAATACTGAAATCACAGACCTTTATACAGGACTTTAGGTATATACGGCGTGTAGTCAATGGCTACATGAAATTGAGTTGAACTCTGGCTCTTGGGCCAGGGAAAAAATGTCAAATGCCTAATCGTAAAATGTTCCTGTAGTGAAAACTATTGGGTCTAGGGAAAAATGTAATTTCGTACATCGAAAAACTCCATCCAGAATTTTCATTTTGTATACCATCGGAAAATAATATTGCAGGATAAAAAATTTTTATTACGTTTTGTGTACCTCACTTTATAAATAATTAACTAAAGTACACAAATATATGACTAACTTTTCAAAATTTCAATTATAAAGTATCAATAAATATTAAGCGAATAAAACGTAGAATACCTTTTAATTACCCAGCTATTTAAACAAACAGGAAAACATTAAGAAGCCTCAACACCAACGAAATATCGACCTCAAAACGTGACAAAACTGTGAGACTTTGGAAAATCGGATTTCAATTCTGAAAACCGTTTTGAATTCATCGCAGTTTCTCTTCTAGAGATCAATTGAGGTGTTTATTTTTTTGCCGTGTTATTTATCATTAAAAATCGCAATTTTTAAACATTGATTATATTTTAATCTGTAATAATAAAGAAAAATTCCTAGATCGATCCCTAGAAGACAGGTCGACACATTCAAATCTGTTTCCAAAAACTTTCCAAAATTTCACAATTTTATCACGCTTATTGGTCTTTTAAGCGGAAATTTCATGATTACCCAACAATAAAAAGTAATACGCGTACGGGGCTATTTTTAAATTATTTTTAAAATACACCTAAATATTACTAAATTGCTAGATTTTTATTTTTCATATTTATTAAAATTTACCTATACAGAACCCTTTAAAAATCGCAAGTGTTGCAGCTCCTTAACAAAAAGAAGAAATATTTATAATTTATACATAAATATATATTATGTGTAGGTATGTGTGCTGTGGTATCGTAAAGGAGGAGGCATGGTAAGGTAAACACCCTACCAAAATTTGGTTTTGCTCCACATTTGACTATTTATTGAAGTCCAAAGGAAAATTTTAATATCGGGTATTTTTTTTATGTAACTACACTCATTTAGATAGCACACATAAATAACGAGTTTTCTCATTATCTTATTTTGTGAATACACTTAATTATTTAATTAGATTTCGAATTTGATTATATATTATTAAAAAACGCTATAATAATGTAGTATTTTCCATGAATAATTAATAAATTGAGTATACGTGATACTAATTGATTATAAAATATTAAAAAACCTGTGTATAGGTATGATTTTTAATATTATAATTCAAAGTTTTTCACAAGTTTATTACGCAATTTTATTATTTTTTAAATATTTTCTCCGTTTTCTTACCTATCTGATTTATATTAATATTAATGCATTCAACCACAATATCAACCCCAATAATATAATTATTATCATTTTGAAAAACCCACCGTCCATTTTTAAAGGGTTTTGTATATAGGTGACTTTTAAGATATTTTTTGAAAAATGAAAATTTAACAATTAAAAATGTTTAACTACATTTTAAAAATAATCTAAAAATAGTCCCATAACCAATCAGTAGCGTCATTTCAGGTTTTATTAGACGGGGGCAAAATTTTGACCAGTCCCTTTACAGATAAATTTTTTTTATTCCTTCCATAGTTTGGTATTGTTATTTACCTTTCTCATGTTAAACATGAGTCAGTAATTGGTCACTATAGACACTTTAAGTTCTATTTGTTTGATTTATTTATATGTAAAATGTATGTTGTAGTATATTTTTACTACTTATGTTTATTGTTAACATTCCGTAACAGTCGTCAATTAAAGTCCCTATAAAACGAATTACCTTTAACTTTTTTTTTCAATTACCTTCTCCATAAATAACAATATCTATTCATATAATATCTAGTCATCTAGAGTTATGAATTTAAGTTACTGTAACAATATAAAATGAACACTATCTTCTTACTTATCATAAATAATTATTGATCAAAATAACATTTGCGTCACAAAACAATAAAATATTCTAACCGGACCAGGCTTTTTAATTCCAAACGTTTTGAGAAGCCCGGGCCGGTATGAGTATTTTTTTTTAATTAAAAACCTGATCCTGTATGAAAATGTTTCTATTTTGAAAAGTCCAGTTCAAACCGATAAAATAATGTGTTTTAGACACGGCTCGGTCAAAAGCATGAACGATTTTGAGTAGGTACCTACCTTATAAATCTACAAATAGTAGGTAGGTACCCCATAAATCTGCAAGAATCAAACATTTTCGATCCAGCCCGAACAAATGATTTTTTCCTTATTCATGGTCTGGTCCGAAAATAAATTTAATCCATTAAAAAGTCAAAATCAGTTTGTACTTAGTCAATTTAGGGCAAGGCCGGTCGTTACAGGTCCAAAATACCTTCAAAATATACTTTTATCATACCTTTTTTTTTGGGAAAATTAAGTCGGACTGGTCAACGATCAGCTTATATATAGTAAATCTTTAAAAATTAGCTTTTCTCTTTCTTAAATGACGCCACCACTGACCAGTATCACTTTTTATTGTTGCATAATCACGGAATTTGTTCGAAACAAACGAAAAGGCAATTTAATTTGGTTTTAAAGCAAATACACCTATATCGACGATCTTATTTATCTATGACGATCTCATCAATGTTTATCGGTATCTAGGTAGGTAGGTAGGTACTTTAAAGTTATATTGTTGAATATTGTGTGTAGGTACCTACTAAACAACTAAACACTTTATTTTTCACTTTTTTAATTGACATAAACTTTTTATTAATTAATATTTTTCAAAACACCGATAAGATCGTCTCCAAAATATTATTCTTTATATATTTTATAATAAGTACGTGTTGTAACTCTAAAATTAGTTTAAATTGTAGTTTAGTTTGCTTTTCTTGGACGTGCTTTTGCTAGGTAGATATTGAAAATAATTGGTGTTGGTGTAACGTCCTCTGAAGTTTAAATTTTTCTCCTAAGCCACAAAATGAGGTAAAAATATTTTTTTCGATTGTTGTATACAAATGAAAACCTACCTATATGTGGAATTTTTCAATATTCGGAGATTTTTTTATAGATCTAAAGCCATGGGATAAGGTTGAAAAATTGAAAATCGAAATTTAGACTATATGGGATACTTTTTACGATTGGCATATAAATAAAAAAAACCTCAAGTGAAGTTTTTTGATATTTTGTAATTTTTTGGCCCAGACCCAAGAACCAGAGTTGAACCAACAATTGAAAATTATTATAGTTTAGTTATAGACTTTTGCACGGTATAGGTACCCATGATCAAATAGTTAAATATAGGTACTAGATACCTTGGGTACAGTGGCGTATTTACTGTGGGGGGGGGGGTCCCGGGTCTCGACCACCCCCCCAGAAAAAAATTTAAAAAGTCATAAATAACTTGGTACGTATAGGTACCGAGAAAGAGAATATTAATTTTATATTATGAGTTTTTAATGTTTCTATTATAAAAAAAATATATATACAATATTTGTATAAATAACTTGGGTTTAACTTTTGGTTATTTTTGTCGCGTCGTCGCCGTCCGACAATGACAACTACGACGATAACGAGTCCGACGAGGATAACGACGTAACATAATATTAAATATATGATGATAAAAAACTATTAATTTGTATTAATAAATCATAATAGTAGTGAAATATACATAATATAATTATTACATCATAACTCGTATGTGTTTTTTTTATATTATAAATGTATAGGTACTTAATATTTAGACCCCCCCCCACAAAAAATTTGAAAATACGCCACTGCTTGGGTATATCTGAGGTTTTTGTTATTTTTAACATATTTCCCTCTAAATTGGAAATTTATACCTATTATTTATTTATGGACTGTAGTCGAAGTGCGTATTTCAGTGCACGTGGTCCCCAGTTCGACTCCCAGGTAGCAGATAAGGTACTTCACGAAATTTTCCACACTTGTGTAGTCTGGTGCATAATCAAACCCGACCAATAATTTGGTAGCTATGCTTATCGTAGATTTCAAGAACCTTTGACTCTCCTAATATATGTATGTAGAAGTGTAAATCTCAGCATGTTAGAGTTTGGGAAATAAGAAGATGTAAAACTGTTCATTTATAATATTATTTATTTATAGGAAAACAATCTTTATTAAAGCATTTTTTTTTTCCGAAGGTATTATTTTCCATGCGAATAGTTAGACTGGTGGGTTGACAATGATAATCAATCAATTTTTCAAACATTAGCGTTACAATAATAATTACTAGATATTTGGAATATTCCTCAATTACATACATATATATGTGTACATGCTATAGCCCTACACGGGCCGGGCCTATATTTACTGGTCTAGAAACGGGTTTGGGTCCGACCGGGCCTATTCTTCCTAATTATTTTTTGATATATAGGTACCTACATTTGAAGTTGTTATTCATATTTTAAAAATTATAAATTATAATATATTATTATAATTTAAATTTTCATTTATTAGATCACATATAGCCATTTTCTTATATTAGATGATACTTGCTGAATTTACATCATTAATTAATAATAAATTAAACTTATTACTATCTAGGTAATAAAATATAAGTGATCTCAATTTTTCTTAACTATAATTGTACATTAACAATTGTATATTAACCTAACCGGGTTGGGCCCAAATATTTCACTTATTCAGACTGGGCTTAATTTTTAAAATTTAATTTTGGGTGGGCTTGGGATTAAAACATTAGGCCTGTGCAGAGCTACATGCCAAACATATCTATATATATACATATACACATGCATGTCAAACAATGTGAAAAGTAAAAACATTAAAAATTTATGAATTTAAATAAATTAATAAAGAAAACATTAATTAAAGAACCGGTGATAAAGGTGTTGTTAGAAATTAACTGTTGAAAATGAAAAATTATTTTAAAAAAACTGGAGTGTGGGAGGAGATGGAAATATATTTTAGGAATCAAATTAATTAAAAAAATTAACTTATCTGAATCCGGTAGGTATTATTATATAATAATTTATAATTATTTAACACTTTCAGTTCGCATGTGTAACTCGAATTTTTTTAAAATAGCAACTTTTATTTTTGACCACATTCAGATAGATAATTATTTTTAAACTACCTAATTGTGATCAAGGCTGTATCTGAGAGGTCCTTGGTGTCTGGACCCCCTCCGAAATTTAGCATCAATATCAATATTTTTAATCATAACCGATCGAATAATTAACCACAACACTAAAAAATATACTTACCTAAAGTACCGGATCTAGGGGGAGGCTAAACAGAGCACTTACCATGGTACCATTATGATGGGGGCCAAAAATATTTACACTTCTTGAACATAGCCATTTTTCTAAGCGAATATATTTTTTTTTTATTATTAAAATTAATAGGGTGCTACAATTATTTTTGCCCCAGGCGCCAAATACTCTAGATCCGGCACTGGGTACCTATGTAGATTATAATTTAAATGCAATAGTAAAACTGGTCAAAACAATCATATTAGTGAAACAAATAGATATAGGTAAGTATGCAGAAAAACATTGATAGTTATAAAAAGCACTATCAAAAATATAATAAAATTAATTTTTTTTTTTTTTTTAAAGCATTAACTTTTGATCTTGCCAAAAATAAATATACATAATTATAGTTAAATATAATTTTCAAGGCAGTTCTTGTCCAGCGTTTATTGAGTAATCTGTAGACCATAAAAATGTTGAAAACTCTAGACGAAGACTTCACTATTTTAGTATATATTCCTTAAAATAATTTTATTAAATTATAAAATATATATGTCCTCCAAATATTAAAATTGAAAAATTTAGTTCGTTGAGAAATTAAAATCTGTTTTGAAAACCCATAAATCACTATATGACGAATAGAACATAAATTTAAATGTCCTAAAATTATAAAATATATTTTGGACCACCTCAGAAAATAAAATCTAAAAACAGCCTTGATTGTGATGTATTACATGTTATATGTATTGCATTTTCATATATTCTAAATTGCAATGAAGTCACAGCGGTTTCAAATTTTAAAAATCTATTATTAACTCTGTATATTTTGAGTTTATGAACATGGTTAATAAATAAAAATTAGGTAGTTTAAAAATAACTACTTATCAAAATCCAGTGTCAAAAATAGTTATTAAAGAATAAAACGAAAGTCGTAGGTATAATTAATTCCTTTTTGATTTCAGTTAAATTTGATGGCTAAACTATAGTTCTAAACCCAAAATTATCCAAATTTATTTTTGGGGATTATTAATCCGATTACCATCTATATTATGTAGGTATACCATATTAAATCATATTCCACTCAAAATTTTTTTTATACCTATACCTATGACAAAATGAATATTATTATAATTTGCTACTAAAAAATGGCTTTAAAATATGTAGTGTTTGGATTAAGTATTTAATTAGCTACAATTATTATAACAACGAGCTCTTTCCTTAGAATCTAAAAAATATTAAATAGTAATAACTTAATTGATAACTTTTATTCATTTTTACTATTTAATTATAACCATATTAATCATAAACCAAATACAAAAAATATATGAATGAATGAAAAGTAGTCCAATTTTTGAAATTTGCATCATTTTTTAATATTATTAAATGAATATTGATAATTTTAATTTATATTTTATACAGTAATATTCTTGTACTGATTTGGTCAGATTATATAATGCACAATTAATCTAACGAGTATGGTTTAAAATATATAATTATTATTTGTATGAATTATTGAAACTCAATAAATGTTGTTTAATTTAATTAAAAAATGTATATTCATAATCATGATCATAATAATAATTTAAGTTATGTTTTAAATTATTTATTTCAGAAAAACGCAAGTACAGCCATTTGTATTTAATATAAAATAGGTGGTCATAATATACTCATATAATATATTTTATATTTATTAATTACACAAAATAAAATAATAATAATAATAATAAAGGACAATATTCAAGGAAATTTCATTAAAAAAAAAAAAAAAAAAAAAAAAAATATAAAGGATACCAAAATTTTGAACATAAAATAAATACAATTAAACCAAAAAGAATATATTTATATTAATGAAATAAGAAAATATGCCCAGTATAAGATTAAGCCATTAAAAATTCATATTTATGTAACAAAATGACTGGTTAACGAAAAACATCAATGTTTGCTGCTTCTTGGTTATACGTCTAACCTGAAAAATTATAATTTTAGAGCTTTATTTCATTAATTATATATTTATCAAAAGTGTAAAATACTTGATTGAAAAACATGATGCGTTTTTATCATTAAGAATATTGCATATAGTATAAATAATTATGTTAGTAATATACAATAGTAGGTATATTTTTCATTTTATATTTTTATATATTGTTAATATGTATAGGAAAGAATCATTTATTTCTTAAACTTTAATTATAATTATTTTTTGACTAACTGGCACAAGGATTGAGCATTGAGCAAGCTTATATTGAGTGAAATTAATTTTCAATGACATCTTTAAGGAAGTTATGTAATTTTTCATGATCCCTTTTTAGCCATGCAGCATTTAACCGAATAGTTTCACAAGCTTGTTGGATCGTTCTTTCAGCACCCACGCAACCATTTTGTTTGAAGAAATTTTCTACTTCTTCAGCTTTTTCAACAGAAGCAAAATTTTCTGTAGTATTTTTTACCAAACGAGTTAATAAAAATCCACCCTAAAAAGCAAAATAATTAAGTAAAATCAATAAATTAAAATTAACTTTTACATATATAAGTAAATAATAAACACAAGTATAAAAAAATGTGATTTGATTTATCCATTTTTACCTGGTATTGATTAAATAATTTTGTCCAATTATCTTGAATGAATTGCCAAGCTAAATCTCTTCCAACTTTAGATGCACCAACAGAAATTATTACAAACACAGAATCTTGTGAACGAACTTCATCCTATAAAAATTACAAAGATTATATTATCATAAAATTATTTGTATAAATATTCTATTATTTTTATAGTACATAAATAAATTAGTAACTTACAGATATTGCGAAATCCAGCACCTTTTTTAATATATCTTTATTTTTAGATGCACCCATTGCTCTGCATATTCTATCCTTTTCTTCATGTAAATCTGTTCCTCTATAAAGCTAAAATAATTGAAATTTCAAAAAAATGTATGTATATAGACAATTTACATTATATTAAACCTGTAATAATTGATTGAAAGTAGTCTCATCACCAGATGATAAACAAGCCTTATATATAGGACTTCTCAAATCAGCTACAATTGTTTCTTTACCACTTAAGTGATCACTAAACTTAATTTTGGCTTCAGCAATAATATCAGGATCAGCACTAGATACCAAACGGCCCACTACTAAACCCCGTAACATTCTTTCAAGATGACTTTCTTTGGGTTGAGGTGTCCATCCTAATTTTGTTGATATTTTTTTTAAAAGAACTCTATTGTACTGTTTAAATAGTTGTTCTGTCTCTCCTTCCACATTAGATAACAATATAGCTAATTTACCAAGCACATTACTCATTGATGACCAAACAGAATAATTATCTTCGTCTGTCATAGCTAACATTAAATTCAATACTTCATCTGTACTTGAAAGACCAGCTTGAACTAGAGCAAAAAGATCATCAAGTAATCCAAGACGATCAATGGGTGGTAATGTCTTTGAAGATATAGACGGTACAAAACGGTTTAGTAATTCTGGTGTATAACGTGTTCTATAGTAACCAATAGTACTTGGGTTTACTTTAATCCATTCATCTGGTGAAACTGCACTAGCAGGAATAATTATCTCCTTATGAGACTCGGACATTATATCTTTATGACAAACAATTCCAGGATTTCGAGATGTAGAAAATGTTAATGGAACCATCCAAAGAATGCCATCACCTGAAAAAAATATTTTTAACTTTGCGTTACATTTTTATCACATTATCATTTTGACGGGGTATATAATTTATGCACATTGTTCCTCTATTCATTCAGTTTTACACATATTTTATTTTAAAATATATTACTCTTTTTATAAATTACACAAAAATTAAAAAGTCTATCTTATATAGTAGGTAATGACACAACTACATAAACCCCAATCGATAGACAAGACAAATTAGTAGTCAAATTCCATTGATTATTAAAAACAAAATATGATTAAATAAATGCCAACTTATTGATAGCATATTTAACATAAGGATAAAAATTAATTATTATACGTAAAAATAGAAAAGCCAAACTACTTAGACAAATGTCCGTTGGGTTAAAAAGCAAAATTGATAATTATAATTTACCATCAACTTGTCCATTAGCAGTAAATTTTGTCTGAGATACACTAAGCGTTCTTGAACCATCAGCATTATGAGTTTCTTTTTCTACTGTGATTACAGGAAATCCTTTTTGTAATGTCCATGTAGACATGACGGCTTTAACAGGTTTATTACTTGCTTCTTCTAAAGCTGCCCATAAATCTTCAGTAAATGTGTTATTGTATTGATGTTTGGTCAAATAAAGATTCATTCCTTTCCGGAAATCCTGAAAAATTAAATAGGTTTTTAAAATAATATAAAACAATCAATTAATTAAGAATAACTCACTTTATCTCCAATAAAATCATGTAACATTCTAATAACTGAAGCTCCCTTGTTATATGATATGTCGTCAAATATCTCATCAATTTCAGATGGATGGCCTACTGGTATTTCAATGGGATGACTGCTATTTAGTGCATCCAATTCAAGAGCTCTAATATACGTTTCTGTGACAAATTGTGTCCATATATCATATTCTGGGAACAAATGGTCTACACACAGAAACTCCACAAATGAGGCATATCCTTCATTTAACCAAAGATGTGTCCACCATTCCATTGTCACTAAATTACCAAACCATTGATGGGCCAACTCGTGTCCTACAACTAGAGCTATCCATTGTTTGCGAACTGCTGAAGTGTTTTCTGGATCAACTAAGAGACACGATTCTCTATAGGTTACTAAACCCCAATTTTCCATAGCACCTAAAGATTCAATGATTAAGAAGACAGCTTAAATACATGAAGTAAAACATTACTTACCAGATGAAAAATCTGCAATAGCTATTAAATCCATTTTTGGTAAAGGATAAGCTACTTGGAAGTAATCTTTATAATATGGCAATGCACATTTTGCCACTTCTAAAGCAAATTTTCCTTGTTCACTTTTTCCGACTGGTGTATAAACTCGAACTAAAACACCATCAGAATCCTTAGCTTCCACATAATCAAATTCTCCTACTACAACAGCTACCAAATAAGTAGACATAATAGGAGTTCTTTGAAATTTAATTAAACGATCGCCATTTTCTTTAGTTGTATCAGAAACCACAGGCTATAATAAATAAAAAAAGCTATGATATATTATGAAAAAAATAAAAATTATTTAGTGTAAATTTACCATGTTGGAAAGAGCCGTTTTGTTTTGGGGCACAGACAACAAAATGTCGAATTCAGCCTTAATTGCCGGCTCATCCCAACAGGGAAAACACCTTCTCGCATCAGTTGCTTCAAATTGAGTAACAGCCGAATATATTTCCTCACCATTTGGACTTTAACAAAAAAAATTATACAACATAAATAATATTCTTACCATATTAGACAAAGCTTGATGAGACATGTTAAACACGGCAATAGATATATCAAATACAGCTTTCAGAGTAGGTTCGTCCCAACATGGGAACATTCTACGTGCATGTGTTGTACACAACATAGTAACAGCAGCATAGAATTCAACTTTAAGGCCGCTTTCAGTCACTCTATGCAATTTTTTTTGAAAAAAAAAAAAAAAAAATGCAGCCATATACTGACATTGGTAAAAAACGCTTTGTCCCCAACATTGGACATTTCACTTTCCATTTCCAAAAAAATCTTTAATTTCAATTAATAAATATACCTATATTATAAGAAATACAATATTTTTATATAGGTATAAATGACTAAAAATTATTAAAAATTAAAAGAAAAAATCTTTAATGAATCTCCAAAATAAAATAAATAGATTATATATAAAAAAATTGTAAATTGAAATCTTTAAGAGGTAATCAAATATTTCTTATTATTACAAAAAGAGTATAAGTGTACCTTTAGTTTTTGTTTGGTATCAGATAAATGTGTGTAACAGAAGAATTTATTTTGTTCTAAATGTATTAAAATAATGACATAATTGTAGTGTTTTAATGAAAATATAAACATAAGGATGTTTAATCCTTACTAAACACAAACATTTTGGTCAGGGACAAAACGTCCTAGATTTACTTGCACCATATTTCAATCTTACCTGACATATTTACTACGGTAAAATCCTTTCATTTTATCATTGAGTTCACCAATAAATACAAATTTTAATAATGCTTTTCCTATTTTCAATTCTTTATCAAATCCCAAAGTAACTGTTTCATCTTCAACTGATAATGTAACTGAAGGTTTAGAAATAGATCCATCACATTCTTTTAATTCAACTTCTTGGATTTTTAAATCCAATGCATGTAAAATGATTTCTTTGGTTGGCTCCAAAACCTATAATATTTTGAAAGAATACTTAATTAATTAATTTAGAACTCAATGTATTCATTATACACAACTTATAGGAATATAGAATATTAAAACAATACATTTGTTTTTATTTGTCGAATATTTTATGTACAATGATAAAACTACTAATTTATGGAACTATTATATATTGATTAAATTATTTATTCAAATTAAAATAATATATTATATTTAACTACACATCAAATTTAAATATAATTTTACTGTATAAAAGTACTTCAATAACTCCATACATTTTTTAAATATAATGGTGAAAGCGACTGGTAACCTAATCTATATTTATCGATACATGATAAATGAGTCCAGAAGAAATTCTGTTTAGAGTGCCTATTTGTCTAAAATTATATCTATATAACATATTATAAGTATGTTTTTTTGAAATTTGGAGAGGGTGCACACCCCCTCACCCCATATTGGGTCTGCGTCTGGCTTCAAAACGACTTACACCAAGACTTAGTGGGTTTCAATTACACTACTCAGAATCGTATTTATCAAATGCAATAATTTATTATTACTTTCAAATATAAAATAATAATAATACATTATTCTGTCCGAAGACCCATGGGACCAACTTCCACCATATCGAGCTTCCCTGACTATTATATTTTTATCCCCTCCTTTATTTGTTAAGATTATATCCACTTTCGATTTTCAAAAGGCAACCTTGTAAAATTATTTATTTATTTATTTCATCATCAATAGGTAAATTGCCTTCAAATTATAATAAAGCTTTATATATAACAATGATAAACAACCATTACAAACTAACATATATAAACATATAATATATAACATGTAGGTACATTAAATTTAAAACTGCCATAAAAAAAAAAATTAAAATAAATAAATAAAATAAAACTTTAAAGTAAAAATTCAAATTACACAGTATAATTGGTATATTTAAATTTAATTTTGCTTAAGGAATTTAGTTAAAATCTAAAACATATTTATTTCCTGCAGACATTATGAGGTTGGCTGGGGACGTACTTATAATTTCTGTTTTGAGGAGGTATGTAAAAAAGATGATTGCTCCCAGTACAGGATTTATTAATTTTAAATTTAATTAACGTTAATATATTCAGACAATCAATAATGAATTAACCTTTAAATTATAAATTCTTAAAGAATATATTTTTATAATAATTTTCAAGTTTTGATTTTTTAAATTCTATGAATATTACCCGAGTAATAAGTATTCAAATTCAAGACGCGACGAATTTGATAATACCGTTCTACAGTACTTCTCCACTCTGCCGAGTCTTACATTTCAATGCTTGTATTACTCAAGTAATATTGATAGAAATAAAAAATTAAAACGTGAAAATTGTTATAAAAATACATTCTTCAGTATTTAAGTTATTTCTTTAATTTAATCATTTTAAAATGAAAAGTGAACTTGTACAAATATTTATTTCAATAAATCATTTACCTACCTATTTTATTAGTCTGACTTATGATAAAAATAAAAACTCGAGTGGGGGGGGGGGGAGTGAAAGGAAATTCACCTTAAAAACAAAATAAGCAAAAAAAAAAAAAGTATTGGAGACAGAAAAGCCAAGGGATAATTTCCCTTTTTGCCCCCCCCCCCACCCAATGGATACCTACCTATGCTCTGTATACATAGAACTTTTCCATATGCACTATCGTATGACAATTTGCTATATGTATAGACAAATTCTTATTAATTGAATACTTGTGGATAATTTATAAAAATAAAATAAAACCCAAATCTACAAAAATGTACTTTTATTGCAATTACCTACCGACAAAAAAAAGTAAATTTTTGTGGATTTAAGTTTTATTTTATTTATTTAGAGAAAATTATTTATTATAAATGAATAATAATGAAAAATTAAAAACATAAATACTTTGTTCGCCATATGTGATGTACTGAATATGAAAGTAATCATTTCTTTCCATAAGACAAGGAACTCTAGGTATAATATACATAATAGGGTGTACACATGTGGAGATTTGGGAGATAGATTCTCTCTCTTGAAATTTTTTCTATTATTTGTACCTAAATACATTTTTAATGTATTATTGTTATTACTGAAAAACAATGTACACATGTAGCAATTTAATCAAGTCTTCTAGTTAAAAAAAGTTACCTATCTTTTATTTCCGTATACCAAAAAGAAGCATACTTATATCAATGGTAACAATGAAATTAAAAATATGATATTTATGTTATTTTAAATATCGGCTATTGCCCATTTTAGTAAAGAAGTTTTAAGGTTTACCAAAATATTTACAGTTTATATCTACTGACTATTATAATCTATGTTCTATAATATAATGGACTATTCGTAATATAGTATGTATATAAATGTCATATATAAATTTGTATATCCAATTACATTTGATGATCATACAATGCACTTTAGTATTTGGCTTACGTATGGGTTTTTTTGTAAACATACCACAAGTGTGATCCTTGCTCAGTTTACAGAGTTCTTTATTGCTGGTTACTACACTACAAAAGCCCATGCACCCATTGACTTTAGCTTAAGGTATCTGTGTACACTACTCGAGAGCTCGGACTCTGAGTAATTGAATTGACAATGTCAACAGGACATTCTCTTTTAAAGTGCAATAGACAGAATCTCTTTTACTTTAAATATTGAAATATACTATTTTGTTGTAAGTATAAATATTGTAATTTCTTTTTGATGTAAATATTTTCTTACACATTAATAAATACTCACCTATCCAGGGACGAAATTAGCGAAAGGGGGCATCCTATATTTCCCTAAAGTGAACTCAGTTGACCAAATCTATTGTTTTATTGAAGGTCTTATTAAATTTTTCAGGGTGATGAGCTCTTTTTTGCAGCCAAAAAGCATTATTAGCTCCTTCCAATAAATTGCCTTAATTATACCCATTCACTTATCTGGCATAGGTTTACTGGTTTCTATTTTTATATAGTTTGTTGGGTTGTCCAATAGTGAAATGACTTCGAAGTCATCTATACTTTGCGTCCTAGATCTCAGATATGTCCGAACTTCGATGTTAAATTATTATAAAACATGAAATTTGAGTTTTTAATAATATTTTGAATTGTTGGTAGGTAGTCTCGTTGTGTGTCATTCTAATATTATATTTGAAACTTAGAATGGCACTGGTAGAATTATTCCTAAAATTCTCTATATTAGATCCAATTAGATAGTGTTGGACACGTCATGCTGGGTCAGTACGTTATTATCAACATTTATTATGTGCTACTACAGTACTTCTCCATTCCCCGCCACATATATTTGAATGCTTATACTCGAATATTCATTGGATTTAAAAAAATCAAAACGTGTAAATTCTTACAAAAATCCCAAGTCGATGTACATAGTCGATTACTACATAGTTTTAACAAATAATGGAGGGGGATTAAAGTTTAAAATATGAAAAATATAGAAAGTAATATGAAAATAAATTTTTGAAAAACATATCGCAAAAATTATTTATACTTCTATGTTATAGAACAAACACTTGGTCCGTGATTTAAATACATAAAAACAAAATATATAACGTTAATATATTTATTACAACGAAATATATACCATAATTTAGAGCCTAGTCTAACGAGTATTTTTATATTAAGATGTTAGTGCAAACCATTTTCAATAAAAAAGTAAAGATAGCATTTTTCATTTTTAACAACTTACAAAAATTTTAGAAATATGAAACAAAATAATAACAACATTATCTAGCGTTCTTTTTTCGAGTTATATTTATTTAAAAAAAAGACGAGTTAGGTAGGGTGTGTAAGCACTTCACCTATCAAGACAAGATAATCTTTGTGAATGTATTGCATTTTAAATTAATGATAAATCATTGAATTTTCTGAAAAAAAAAAAAATATATTCTGAGCGGAGCTTTGGCGCAAGTATGATTATTACATTACTGCTAGTAATAATATAATATTCAAACATTAGGTATGTATTCACCGTAAAAACAAACCTAGCAACAGATTTAATTGAATGTATCCTTAAACACTAATTATAATAATATAAATATTACGGCAGCTATGGGTAATAAACTTAATTATTACTATAACATTCAGTATAAATTTCGTATCGAGATTTTATCTATCGTATTACACTTGGTACGTATAAGATTTTTAGTAGTTTTTTCCGATTAACAAGTAACAATTAATAGTACTCATAATAGATTGAGAATGTTAGTGCGGTCATTTTTAAGGGGTTTTGTACAGGCAATTTTTATGAAATTTCATGAGAAATGAAAATCCAATAATTTAAATATATTTTGAAATAATTTAAAAATAGTCCTGTACACCTCTACCAATCTTTATTGTTTTGTAATCACGACATTCATTCAAAAATAAATTTACGTAAAACAAACAAAAAGGCTTTCTAAGATGGTTTTAGGATAAAATAAACACCAATTACAAAATATTTAATTTAATAATAATAATTAACAAATTAATTGCTATTGTAAATCAATTGTGATTTGGCGCTATTTGGCGTCAAATAGTTCGGAGAGAAGATGATAATATAAAAATACAATTTGTGAATTATCCAGAATAAGAATTAAATATAGTTAAGAATGTAGTGCTGCGGTTTATTAATATGTTCCAGCCATATTACTTTAGACCAGTGGCGGTTTTACGGGGGGAGGAAGATAAGTGGATCGCTCCTCCTTGAATTTTTTTTCAAAAATCTTTATTGGTTGCATTATTTTAATATACAGGTATATGACTATAGTCTATAATAAATTATTCAAAATAAACAATTATGATTCCAATGTAGTAATGTACCAGTGGTATTGAGGTAAATAACAAATAGTTATTGTTAAAAAATAGTCTATACTTACTGATTTTAGATATCCGAAGAAATTAAAAAATTTCGATTTGATAAAATCGTATTTTTGACATTCTTTCATAATTTTTTGTAGTTTTTCCTTGCGCATTAAAAATCTATTGAGAAAATCGAAAAATGACCTCTTTAAAATACCAACTAGATGCAACCAACTCGCTACGCTCAGAATCTAAAATACTTTTTTCCCATAGATTTTTTAAATTTGGTTAAATTAATGCACGACTAACGTTATTTTTTATTTTTTCAGGTCTTAAAATTTCATTTTACCAACTATTTGGACTTAAATATCTCAAAAATGATAATTTTGTTGACAACATTTAAATGACTACCTATATAAAAAAAAATCTTGAATACGGATTTTCGAGATTTTTTAAATTTAATTAGAGTAAAGTATATTTAACGTTAAATAAAATTTTTAAATCTAATTTGATTTAATAGTCATTATTTTCGAAGCTACGAAGAAATGAAAAATCTCGATTTGACGAAATTTAATTTTTGCCGTTTTTTCATTATTTTTTGGTAGTTTTTCCTTACGCATTAAAAATATATCGAGAAATATATTGAGAAAATCGAAAAATTACTTTTTTAAAGTACCAACTAGATGCAATTTGCTACCGGAAACAGGATAAGCTTTTAAAAGATCGGAGCACTTTTTTTGATAGAAAATTTGTTAACACAGTAAAAGAAAAAAAGTAAACATAAAAAAAAAAAAAAAAAAAAAAACGGGGATATAAGATATCTAAATTAATATTTAGAAACTTAGAAGTAAAGTGGTATGTATGAAATATAAATGAAAAAAAATGTCTATCTCCTCCCAGCGTTTATCAAGAACCGTCACTGCTTTAGATTTAATATAGCTGGAAACAACATTAATTTTATAGGTGCAAAATAATTACTATGGGATGGGTATGCGTAGAAATTATTTTTTTTTGATTAAAAAATATACATTATTTATCTCTCTTCGCTTAGAATTTAAAATAATTTTTAACCGTCAATTTTTTAAATATAGTCAAGTAATATCATATAGAATGTACGACTAACGTTATATTAATTTTTTTCAAGTCTTAAAGCTCATTTTACTAATTATTTGAATTTATAAATATCATAAATCTATCATATTGTCGAAAACATTTAGATGGCTGTACAAAAACCTCTTTAGGCGTTAAGAAAAAAAAAAATTTAAATACAATTACTATAAATATAGTACTTAATTACAAATTCAGTGAAAATGTCAAAATTATGGAGAAATAAGATGACATTAAATTTGATGCAATCGTATTTTCCGTTTTTACATAATATTTTGGTAGTTCTTCCTTGCACATTACAAAACTATTGGGAAAATTTAAAAATTACCTGTTTGGACTACCAACTATATGTAATTTTCAACCATAACTTATTCCCATCCTTACATGCTTACCCATTTTCCGGTAGCAAATTATATCTAGTTAGTACTTTAGAGAGGTAGATTTTCTTAATTATTTTTAAATGCATAAGGCAAAACTACCAAAATTAATGAAAAAAACGACAAAAATACGATTTCGTCAAATCGAGATTTTTTATTTCTTCGTAATTTCGAAAATAATATATTTAAAATCTTGAAATTTACATTGAATATGTAATTTAGTAGGTACTATATACACATGCATTACTATAATTAAATTTAAAAAAATCTCACGTATTTCATTGTTTAAAAGTATTAATTATAGTAATAGTATAGATAAAATCTTGACACAAAATTAGACTGAATGTTTTTTATAATAATTATTTAAGTATATACATTATAACATTGATTATATATTATAATATATAATCAATGGTAATACTTACACCGAAGCTGCGCAGTGCGCTCGGAATCGTTTTTATTTCGATTGTAATATATTGTATTTAGATTATCCTATTTGATAAGCAAAGTGATTTCACTGGACCAGTTTTTAAAATTCATATAGACATTTTTCAATTGCGTTAGATTTTCAATTTCTAATAATTGCCAACATATAGAACTCCTTCAAAATGGCCGCGCTGATATCAATTCACAAATTTGAATTTGCTCATTTTACCGTAAAATCACTTTGAAAACTTGTTTTTTTTTTTTTTTTTAGTTTTGAATTTAAAAATAAATATTAAAAAAGCCATCCAGATACAGACGGTAGAAGTTGATCCATCGTTCTTTCGGTTTTCCGACATGATGGCCCGGTGTATAATTATTTTAGATTTGAAAACAAAGATGAATTATTGCATTGAAAAAACGATTCTAAAGTTTTTTAAATATTATTTTAAAAATCAATAACCATGACAATTTTTTTTATTATTTTATTTATTTAAAATTCAAATAGGCATTGAGAAAAAGGAACGCAAAGCACTATAGATAATATTATTTGTCATTTGTTTTTTGTTTTGTATTGCTAAGACGTTTGTCAGTTGTTAAAAATGACAAATGCTAAAACAAATTTTTCATAAAAAATCTAACTATTAAAATTACTAACATTTAAAATCTGAAATACCAACTAGATCCGAATTTGCTATCAAAAAAGTTTTTTATTCCAAAACTCCTAGCTGTTCCGACTTCTACAAAAAAAATTTATACAGGCATAAAAAAAAACCCCATTGTAAATCCAATTCATTCATCTCTTCATTCAGAATCTAAAATGAAGCCATCAGATATTTTACGGTAAGACAGTTTTTTTTTTTTTACTATTTTGGCTGTAATATCAAAGGATGTATTTAATTTGAAAACTGGCACAGGTGTAAATTTTGGATAAACCTGAGCCTGTTTATAACTGTTCATAGGGTACAGTTATACGTGTATAAAGGAATAGTGAACTGCGTATGTATAGGGAGCCAGTTTGGTACTGTTATGTTATTGTGTATACACATTGGACACCTGCACGATCAATGTGTAAGATTTTTTTTTCATTCGAAAAATTAAATTTCTTATTACGAAGTACATAATATAATAATACTGTATCTTTCTTAAGAGTTTCTAGTATCCTTGACCTTGATAATGACGTAGATAACCATAACCATAAACCAGTATAATATAGGTAGTTTGTCAAATATTTTTAAATTATCGATTATAATATTTATCAAAAAAAAAATATATGAAAACACTACAGCAAAATTAAATTTGTAGTATTTAGAGTTAACCACTATTATCAAATTTAATCAATTTAGATCATAAATTAAAGGGTTAGAGAAAAATTGTATGGAATACATTTAGATAATATCTTTATTTAGAGCCATTTTGAAATAAAAGGATCATTATTTCTACAAAGAAGTAACAAAGAATAAGAAATTGTATACAATAACTGCAATTTTGTAATTAGGTGATATTTTACAAAAAGGCTAGACGCCTATGAAAATATTCATTCTTTTAAAATTCAGTAATAGGTTTTTTAAATTAAATGTATAACCTTTATAATTAAATACATTTAAAAGTCATATTAGATTTTTTAAGTAGGTAGGGAAATATAAAACACTGGAATTAACACGATTTTTTGGATTTAATAACCTGACGACACAAATTTTTAAAATATATATTTTATGCAATATTGTCCAGTTTGAGTAGTGAGTGAATCGTAAATAATAGAACGAAAAACTTGGTATTTTATTTACATAATACGAGTATATGTATATAAATATATGGTAATTTATTTTAAGAAGTAACAATAATTATTAATTAATAAAGGATTGTATAAAATGAGAATTATAATTTGTAATATATACAGATTCGTAATTTAGAACATAATATAATATGTATATATATAATAATTAAAGATAACGAAATATGGTGTGATTCATTACCTAACTAATCATTTTTGTAGAGATAAATAGATTTATTTGTATATACTCGTATATATAATATAATATGGTATTTATATCGACTCTTAAAAAATATAATAAATTATTTAGGTTGAACACATAATAAATAAAAATCTATTTAAAACAAAAAAGTCGGTCATTACGATAATTTATCAAAATATTATTTGAATTCAAATTTAAATTAAAAGCACAAGTTCGCGTAATTATGGGGGGGGAAGTGATACTGTGATAGGGAATGGGGATAGATTCCCCAACACTTTTTTTTTATACGGCCTAATTATTATTTGTGTATTATTGATATTTATAAAAAAAAATATTCATTTACTCCCGGTGTTAAAACATGTCCTACCATGGGAGTTTACTGCCCGTACAGCAGTATCCATTCTGGCGTATTGGAAATGATGTCTGGATGGGTCCCGTACATTTGTGTATTAGAGACATTTATTTTGGCAGTATATTTTTAAAAAATTGTCTGGTACATCCACAATATAAAAATCGATTTAATATAGGTACGAGTCAAGAATCATGATCTTGTCCGTTATAGTCCGGAGTCCGGTTCTGATCTAAATTTTAGACGTCAATGTGATAATATAATTTTACTAGCAAGTAAAACACTTAACATGTACGTGTTACGTAGTAAAATAAATAACAATATTTTTATGTACTGCTTTATCAAAAATTTAAGCAGTTTGTGTTCCGTGGATACCATTATTCGATCCGGTCTTTCTATTATTTTTACAGTCTATTTTGGCCCAATCTTAAGAGAACGCTATACCAACCAATTTTTAAGTTTTTTGAATAATGAAAATTCAATAATTAACAAATGTTAAAATACATTTTAAATGTAATCTAAAAATAGTCACATATCTGTACCACTTTTTATTGTTGTGTAATCAGTAATCACGATATTACTTCAATAACTACTTGTGGTTTTCTGATCCGTTTGATCAAAAATTATCATAGTAGGAACATTAAATAAAAGATGAGGATTTAAACAAAGACCGAGTATGTTCGATAAGTATATTTAAACGACTAAAACATGTGATTGAAAAACGTAAACTTTCCAAATTTTTAAATTTGAAAAAAAATTATTTTAACAAAAAAAACTATAATTGTTCATTCTCAACTATCATATTCTGTATATATTTTTAACCTACTAGGAGAGAAGTTGAACTTGGAAAGTGAAAATGTGTTCCGTTAAAACACATGTACTTATAGCATTTAAATTCAGTCTGGTCTTGGTCTTTTTTTAGACCTAGTCACACAGAAAATTTACCGCGACGATGGCGGACCACCGTTGTACAAAATTACGCACGGACAATTAGAGCGATAAATTAATATCCAAAATATGTCGAAATGGACAGAGTTTCTAATTTAACAGTGAAAAAATACTTTTTTATATTCGATCGTATTATTTACACACTGTTTCGTTTTTTCCTTTTATTTTTAAGGGCAAGTAATAAAGGAAATTGATCCTCATCAGAACTTGACATATTAGTGTCAATAATAAAAAAGTAATCAATAATACTATGATAAAGTCAGGCAAATATCTTTCAGGTAGTGTAGAAACTAGAAACTGTGTAATAATACTAATTTTATAAAGATGTTGGGTTCAGTGTGTCATTAGACTGCTGATCGCTACAGCCGAGTCGCAATAGACCGTTTTTCGTGTGGCCAGACTTTTTGTGTGGATTCAAAATAATATGGTCTGCTTGGTCCAATTTCATTACTTGTTTTACCAGTAAACTTTATTGGTTTGGTTTATGAAATAATGGACCGTGCAGAGCTCTACTGTGTATAGTGGAAATAGGCTTTCTTACCAATTATTAAACATAAATAAAATATGGACTATGCACAATAAATTAAATTAAATATTATTATATTGTTCTATAATAGTTGGGTACATGGGCGCCCAGGAGAGGGACATTTTCAAAAACCATGAAAAACAAAATTTTTGTGAAAAATTTGGATATTTTAGTCAAGATAATATGAGTATGAAAATATTAGTGGTTAGATCACCCTTGTCACCAATGATATGTGGCCTTTATAAATATATTTGTTGTATTGTTCCTTATCTGAATTTGTAAAATGATTTATTAGAATTTCGAATTGACTTGGATTAGGTTGACAATAAGAAAGAAAGAACCATAAAGGGAGTGAAATTTCTCGACTGACAGGTAGATACCCTAAAGTTGATATCCGTTAGAAGAGTAGATAAATCAACAAACCCAGATACGTTTTCTGAGAAACATTATGCTAGCTGTTAACCGGCGATCTGCTAAACTATTCAAGCCAAACAGCCAATTAATAGACATGTAGTCAACTGATATTGAGAAGAAAAACAGCGAAACTCAAGAATTTTCTTTATGCTCGCTCAATCATTCAGAGTTGATTGATCCCATACTCATGAATGGGATAGATTTTTACAATGTATACATTTATTTCGGGTAGTCTAGCAGAAGTTTTGGAGTAAATATGTTTTTTGAAAAAAAATTGGTTGTACAATAATACTGAACTTCACTCAGAATCATCTTTGGAATGCAATGATTTATTTTGCTTTCAAATTTAAAATAATACACTGTCATGTTTGACGACCAAAGGGGCCATCTGTATTTGGATGACTTTTATTTTTATTTTAACAACAATATGACATTTTTCAATGTAGGTAATGTATTTATGTAAGTACCTAACTATCAATAATCCTGTATTCTATACAAGTACCATTCATTTTATTCAAAAATATGGTCTCAGAAACTCAAAATTTAATTTTAATAGGATTTGATTTTGACATTTACTATTAGGTATATTAGTATTTGATAAATTCATAACACAGGTTATCAACTATTAAAAATATTATAAATTATGATCTTATCTTCGTAAAATGGGACAAGTATGGTGATTGAGATGAATTGGGTCAAACTCATAAAATTAATCTCTGTGTCTAGACCCACGACCATGGTCGGAGGTATATTACACACCCAACCATGGATGTGATAAGCGCATGTGCACGGACTTGTAAAAATGTCAGTCGTTCGAGATATAATATGTAGCAAACCATCTTATCATTATATTACCTACTTTACTTAGATACATTACTTACTAGTAAAACCTTACTGTACAAAAGACGTTTGGCAAGCCATTTTAAAAATAATAAAGCCTAAGAAAAAAAACACTACATGGATATGCCCAGTATGTAACAACGAAATTGGAGAAGAGTGTGTTATATACGATTCTTGTTTAATTTGGTATGACATATAGTGTGTTGGGTTAAATGTAAAGATTAAACAAAAAAATTATTGGTATTGTTTGATTGTTATAAAACTGTTGAGAAAAATAATTAATTAAAAAAAGTAATTTGTTTTGTTTTATGTATTATTGCCTATTTTACTATTTTTGACTGAATTATTTCAATGCGCATGCGTTCATCAAATGTCCGTGGTTGGGTGTGTAATATACACGTGACCATGGTCGGGCATCTAGACATAGCGAAAATTAACAGCAAACGTAGGT
This sequence comes from Pemphigus obesinymphae, assembly GCA_025469235.1. NCBI lineage: Eukaryota > Metazoa > Arthropoda > Insecta > Hemiptera > Aphididae > Pemphigus > Pemphigus obesinymphae. Next base: position 4,576 of record JAIPRL010001157.1, on the reverse strand, counting down.
AGGTACAAGTGTTTTTTCATAATAAAATATAATATTGAGAGATAATTTATGACTATTTATACAATGTCTACTTACTCAATAAAACATAAACCTACCTAATATAGATTATGTTTAAAAAAAAAAGATTCATTTTCTATTACTTATAGATTTAAAATTAAATATTTTATATTTAGATACAAGGTTATACAAAACAACTTTACAATTAAAAACATAGTTCACAAAGACCTATTGTTTTTTTGTATGCATCAGATATACAAAGAATTTGTTTTAATCAGAATTCTTTCTTTTATGTATATTATATTTTCATCTCGTCATAAACTTAAAATCCATATTTTATAATTTTAAGCATTATTAGTTTATATTTGGTTTGTAAAAAATATATATCAAGTTATTGTATAGGTACCTAACTAATCATATAAATAGTACCTATAATACAATACAAAAGCTCTAGAAAAAGAAGTATATAGGAATACCTATATAATATACTGAGCTATACTCATTTTAGTTAGATTGTTTAAATTTTCATTATTATATTATTATTATAAACAAGATGTACTTAGATGTGTATTCAAAATAATGCAAAACAAGTGAAAAATAATTGAGTTTCAACAAATGTTGGCTAAATACTTTATTTAATATTACACCTATAAATGAAAGCAGGGACAGAGATAGTTTATTATTTTGTGCAATTTTTTAATAAGAAAATCCAACTTAATTATATATCTAGGTATATTAATTAATAGTCAAGTGTCTACCTACTCACTTGTCAAGAATAATGGACCTGTTATTATCCACATTATAATGGGGAAAAATATTGGGTACTCACATTAATGGAGACGGTTTCTTCGCCTTCAAATGTGAACTTTTGTAAATCTGGCTTCAAATATAAATCATATAACACGGGTTTTATAGATTCTGGCAGACGCCTGAAAGCTTTTTTAACCTGAGCCATTTTATAGTTCTCTTTAGTGACTGATCTTTTTATAAATACTCGGAAACACCTATAAAAATTAAAAAATTAAATAAAAAAAAAAAATCACAAGTAATAAATCTATATTCCCTACAATGATATCACACACTCGTGTGTGTGCACATAAACATAAACTCACGCGTGCGCGCGCGCGTATACAAACATATAAGAACATTGCTTTCAATTACATTAACACACTAACACAAATTCAGGTAGCCTCCTCTTCATACCCCAACTGAACATAACGGGAAACAGTGTTCGCGGTTTTTTTATGTCCCTATACGGCGGGCTGTATGTACAAACGGAAACCGGTTTGCGCACGAAAAGTAGGCCTATAAAAAATCAGTATATTATGAATAATAATTATCCGCAAACGCGAATTAATTGCAAACGGCGATTATACGATTAAAAATAAGTGATTGGAATGTAAATCGAATCGATGGAACCAGCTAAAATAAAAAATAATAAAAAAAAACAGTAAAGGTACCTACGTTGTTTATATCGAATAAGCCATCCGTGTGCCAATAATATAACAGTACGTGTTATTTCATTAGACGTACTTTGGCGAAAAATAATTGTCCAATAGGTATACCCAACTTGTTGAAAATATTTTACGAATGAAAATGCAATGGGTATTTTGTAATTTTTTAAATTTAATTAAAAACGTGTAAAATGTACTCACTGTTAACGCAGTTTGTTTTAAATTAATGATTTAAATTTGATTTTATGAACGAACTGTTGCTATATAGTCCTTACAGGATTCGTAGTAATTCGGACAGACGACCAAACAATCACTTTGACAACGATCGAAAATGAATGGAACGGATCGACTGACTACAGAAGTAAGAGAGCGCTCAACAAACAAATCTCAAACAGTCACGCCATACACAAGAACACCTTAAACCTCAAGAGTCAATAATGAGATGAGAAACTCGTATAGGAGCGTAGAACGTAAAATAAATGTGGCCGGTCCTCCTGGCCCGTGTAGTAGCATCTCATTGGTTGCCAGCGTCCAACAGTCGGGCCATGATTCGTTTATCGCATACCGGCATTGTGGGCCCGTCACTGATACACGCGGATAATGTGGCCACACTCTCCGTGATAAGAGCCGGTATACAAAATACACGGACAAGACAGAAATGTAGAAAATATGTAAGAAAACAACCAGATCGATATTGAATGCTGATATTAATAATAAAAATAATAATATTTGGAGGTACCTATATCTTTAAACTTCAAATCGTTCGTTTTTATTTTGATTTGCTGACGGGATTTCGAGTTTGAATACGTTTCGTGCACATTCGCTAACATACTACAGTATTATTTGTCCGACGTATAGTGATTGCAAACGAAAACACCATGAACAGACCGCGAAATCAAGCTGAACAAGAACTTAAAGCAAGGGCACGTATTTATGTGGCAAATATACCGCCTGCCGGTATGTCTCGTAAAGAAGTCGTATCCGTGTTTCACAAATACGGAGAAATCGATAGTAAGTAAACCGTTTTCAACTAATTTTGTTAAACAATAATTTTAAGTACAGGTATTTAGATATAATTAGTACCTAAATTAAATATATTAAAAGTCATGCCGATTGTCGAATAAAAATGTCCTGCATACAATGCAAACATTTTTTCACTTTACCTTTACTTTTTCTTTTTAAAAATTGGTAATATTATCTTAAAATAATATATTTTTATTTGTGTATATACATCATCAACTATATAATTTTTTCAGACGTTTCACTACAGACTAGACATGTTTTCGTTCAGTTTGTAGACGAGTCGTCTGCGCTTAAAGCTTTGGCTCAAAATCCTCCAGATTATATTATGAGCAAGAAACTTGGTATGCATTATAAAATGTTCATTCTAGACCGAAAGCATATTTTATATTTATTTGATCATTTTAAACAAAACCAAATTAATCTTTAAATACAATTAAGTAGGTACAATTGTTGCCAGGTAACTTGGCATAGCTGCAGCGGTGCAAAATCAGTGTTAATCAGTAATTTATTGTTTCCTAAACTGGTTTTTTTACTCAATCATCAAACTATTGGTCGTGTCGCTGCCACTGTGCCAAGTTATCTAGCAAAGACTATACTTAATATTTCAGGAATTTAATTTAAATAATGATTTTTTAGATGTTAAACCAGTAAGGCCATTCTTTTATAGAAATGGAGAATTGGTAAAAAATGAAAGAGCAGGAAATTTTGATGCAAATGATAAAAGGTATTTTATTTTATTTTATTCATTAATTTATGAATTAATTCGAAGAATAATTACGAAAATTGTATTTTTTTTTTTTTTATTACCTATCTGTGTATTTATTATTTTTGTGTTTAAATTAATCCGTGAATATCGGATTAGATATATAAATACATTTATTAATCGGAACATTAATTAGACATATTATAATATCACAATTTCTAGCAGTTGTATAATAAAAAATAAAACTAATACAAAAATCAATTATAAATTGATACATGTCATATGATGGTGTTACCCTGACACAAATATATAATCAATTTACAATTTGAACAGACTGCCAATTTAAGCATTTATATTCCAAAATTTCCTGAAAAAATTATATTTTCTATTGGGATGCTAGACCACAATATCATTACCTATCCCAGCACCGCTATTCACTTTCTAAAGTTTTTCTTACCTTTCATTATTCTATAATTGGTACGTTTTTTGCAAATAAAATATGAACTGGAGTATTTTAAAATGTTCATTAGTTTTATAAATGTGTATTATATTACTGAATGTATAAAACTTTTATACCTACATAAATTTACTCATCCCTGAATTACAATATGAACAAAAACATGTTTTGACTAAAATAATAATTAATGGAATACTTTTAAAGTTTTTTAAGCTTAGAATAATGTATGGTTATGGTGAAATTATTGATCAATAAGAGTTTATTTGTTTAGAAAACATAAAAATAATGACAAATTAATCTAGATTTATGTAAATAATTACAATATTGAGAAACTTTTGAATTGTTAATAAAATAAAATGTACAGTCCATAATTTAGTATTCAATTTATATCGTATCTGGAAGTCTTGATTACTGGATAGTAACCAATAATTAATATAATTAGTATTTAAAATACTATTGAAATCTTGTTTTAATATGTCTATTAAAAATGAGATAATATAAGATAATTTTTCATTCACATATTGTCCTATTGTTGATTTCAGAAACGATAACCGAAATCAACAGAGAGATTTGTAAGTAAATCATTATTAATTATCTAATATAAATTAGTGTACTATGATGGATTAATTGGTTTATAAATACTACTAGTGTAGCTCAACAATAATAATAAAAAAGCCGGTCAGTAGGGGTGGAAGCACTTCGCTCGTCGGGTGTCAGTATGGGTGGATGCACTTCGCTACTGGGCAGGATACTCTTGGTGGATGTATTGCATTTGAAAGCAATGATAAAGCATTGCATTCAATAAAACGATTCTTAGCGTAGCTTCGGTGTAGTATACATAACTCTTAATATTAATTATATACCTACTCAGTACCTACCTATGTTTAACATTACATTGAAGATAAAATGTAGAAATAAATATGATTTAGTGTGACCTTATAC